>CAUYPK010033338.1:0-51353 GCA_963574355.1 Loris lydekkerianus
TATTCCTTTCACAGTAGTGCCAAAGAAGATGAAATATTTGGGAGTATACCTAACAAAGGATGTGAAAGATCTCTACAAAGAGAATTATGAAACTCTAAGAAAAGAAATAGCTGAAGATGTTAACAGATGGAAAAACATACCATGCTCATAGCTGGGAAGAATCAACATTGTTAAAATGTCCATACTACCCAAAGCAATATATAATTTTAATGTAATACCTATTAAAGCTCTATTATCATATTTTGAAGATCTTGAAAAAATAATACTTCATTTTATATGGAATCAGAAAAAACCTCGAATAGCCAAAACATTACTCAGCAATAAAAACAAAGCAGGAGGAATCACGCTCCCAGACCTGAGACTACTATAAATTGATAGTGATCAAAACAGCATGGTACTGGCACAAAAGCAGAGATGTAGATGTCTGGAACAGAATAGAGAACCAAGAGATGGATCCAGCTACTTACCATCATTTGATCTTTGACAAGCCAATTAAAAACATTCAGTGGGGAAAAGATTTCCTGTTTAACAAATGGTGCTGGGTGAACTGGCTAGCAACCTGTAGAATATTTAAACTGGACCCACACCTTTCACCATTAACTAAGATAGACTCTCACTGGATTAAAGATTTAAACTTAAGACATGAAAACTATAAAAAGACTTGAAGAAAGTGCAGGGAAAACTCTTGAAGGAATCAGCCTGGGTGAATATTATATGAGGAGGACTCCCCAGGCAATTGAAGCAGTATCAAAAATACACTACTGGGACCTGATCAAACTAAAAAGCTTCTGCACAGCCAAGAACATAGTAAGTAAAGCAAATAGACAGCCCTCAGAATGGGAGAAAATATTTGCATGTTATACCTCTGATAAAGGTCTAATAACCAGAATCCACAGAGAACTCAAACGGTCTAATAACCAGAATCCACAGAGAACTCAAACGTATTAGCAAGAAAAGAACATGTGACCCCATTTCAGGGTGGGCAAGGGACTTGAAGAGAAACTTCTCTAAAGAAGACAGATGCACAATCTACAACACATGAAAAAAAGCTCCATCATCCTTAATCAGAGAAATGCAAATCAAAACTACTTTGAGATATCACCTAACCCCAGTAAGAGTAGCCCACATAACAAAATCCCCAAACCAGAGATGTTGGCGTGGATGTGGAGAAAAGGGCACACTTCTACACTGCTGGTGGGAATGCCCACTAATATGTTCCTTTTGGAAGGATGTTTGCAGAATACTTAGAGATCTAAAAATAGACCTGCCATTTGATCCTATAATTCCTCTACTAGGTTTATACCCAGAAGACCAAAAATCACAATATAACAAAGACATTTGTACCAGAAAGTTTATTGCAGCCCAATTCATAATTGCTAAGTCATGGAAGAAGCCCAAGTGTCCATCGACCCACGAATGGACTAGCAAATTGTGGTACATGTATACCATGGAATATTATGCAACCTTAAAGAAAGATGGAGACTTTACCTTTTTCATGTTTACATGGATGTGGAGCTGGAACATATTCTTCTTAGCAAAGTATCTTAGGAATGGAAGAAAAAGTATCCAATGTACTCAGCCCTACTATGAAGCTAATTTATAGCTTTCACATGAAGGCTATAACCCAACTATAGCACAAGAATATGAGGAAAGGGCCAAGGGAGGGAATGGAAGGGGGAGGTTAGGGTGGAGGGAATGTAATAGGTGGGGCCACATCTACGGTGCATCTTAGAATGGGTACAGGTGAAACTTACTAAAGGCAGAATACAAATGTCTACATACAATAGCTAAGAAAATGCCATGAAGGTACGTTGAACAGTTTGATGAGACTGTTTCAGATTGTACATGAAATCAGCACATTGTAGCCCTTGATTGCACTACTGTACATAGCTATGATTTAAGAATAAAACAAATAAAAATAATAAACAATAAATTTTTAAAAAGCCATTGCCCTTTATTCCTTTTTTTTTTTTTTCCTTTTTAAATTTCAAATTAATATGAGGGTACAAATTTTTAGATTACATTGTTCTCACTTCTGAGGTAAAGTTCCCATTGTAAAAGAGCCCCTCATGCAGGGGGTATGTTATACACCCAATTTGTGCCCATTAGGTGAGCTCCCCCAAATGCCCTCCCTCCTTCTGCCAATCATCTTCCCTCCTTCTTCCCCCCACCCCCGTAGTAGACTGTATTTGTGTTGTATGAACAGTAGTTTGTAAGAGCATGTAACTATTTATATGTTGGTTTCATGTTAGTATTGAGTACATTGGATATTTATTTTTCCAGTCTTGGGATACTTTACTATGAGGAATATGTTTCAGCTCCATCCAGGTAAACATAGAAGATTTAAAGTCTCCATCTTTTTATGGCTTACTAGTATTCCCTGGTGTACATATACCACAATTAATTGATTCATTTGTGGGTTGATGGAGCTAATGCCCCCTTTTAGATCTTACTATGTGTGAGCAGCTGTTTTCAACACTCAACATATATTAGTTAATTTAAGCCTCACAATAGTCCTATGAGTTAACTACTCTTATTACCATCTTGCAGATGAGAATACCAAGGAAGTTGTCCATGGACACACAGCCAGTGGCAGAAAGAGATTTGAACCCAACAGTCTGGCTTAGAGCTCTTAATCCCTGCTGCCTTTTATGGACACTGAACTCTAGAAAGCAGTAAAGAAATGCTTTCCAAATTTTGAAGGAAAATTATTTTGACTATAGAACTACCCAATTAATATAGATATTAATCAAGTATTAGCGAGTATAATATGGTATATTTTCAGACGTGCAAAGACCCAGATATCCAATAATCTATTTGGGGACATATAATAACATAATATAAGTACTTTTTTCAAAAAAGTAACTTAAAGATTCACAGCAGCAAAAGGAAAAAATAGATTGAAGAAAGAGATGACATGACCTCTGAGAACAGTTAACTAATTAAACAGTAATCCCAGGATAAATTCTTTGCCAATGGGTTAGAAGAAAGTCAGTCTATATTCATGTACAGTACTCAGAATGCATCAAATGGTGGGACTATATTAGTGATAGAGTAGGGTTTTTTCCCCCTGTCAATAAGAAAGAAGATAATTTTTTAATTTCAGGTTAATTTGAGGGTACAAAGAATTAGGTTACAATGTTTGCATTTGTCAGGTAGAGACCCTACTGTAGTTGTGTCCTGCCCCCAGGAGGTGTGCCCTATGTCCCCACATGGTGCCCATTAGGTGGGAGCACACCAAGGCCCCTCCCTCTTTCCCCTCTTCCTCCCTTCCCCTCATCTCAAATTGAATTGAGCTTTCCGAGAAAGAAGATAATTTTAAAATACAAAGGGAAAAGAAATTGTGCAATAGATTCTAAATCAAAGCAAACTAAACCTAGTGAAACCCAGAGTAATTGACTTTGACTCTTGGAACATCCCTTTTAAGTGGCATGAATTTGAGTGGCAGTGCGGTACGTTTTTAATCTCTTGTTCTGTGCAGCTGGTCAACCCACCCTGGGTCTTCATTAAACCATGTTTGGTTAAATATAACTTTTTTAACTCTGCTTTTCATTTAGATAAACCTTTTAAAAAATAACACAGCTAACAAGATTTGGGAGGAAGAGAGAGGAGGATAAGGTGAGGACTGTTTCAGGGCCCAATGTTCCTTGTTGATAAGTGAAGAAACAATATGTAAAGACTGCGGATCAAGAAACAGAAGATCACGCACATTATTTAAAGTTATAAAGGCAGCCAAAACAAGAGCCAGTCCTTAAAGAAAGGAAGCCAGTGGATTCAGGAGCAGGGGATGGGAAAATGAGGGAGTGTAAGGGAATTGAATTTCTCATCGTTCACGATGACCATTAGCAGATTGTGCTTAAAACCGAGAAATCATGAATCAGAGGTGTCAGCAAATAAGCTTAAAGCTGAAGACATCACCAGGAAAGGACTCGTTAAACTGAAACAGTCAAAAGGGGTTAACCCTGAGCTGTTGGGCTAGAAATAGGAGGAAAGACTTTATCTCCATACTGTTTGAATTTTAATTTCCAGATGTATCGTGTAATAATTTTAAAAAGGATGATTTTCCCACTCACAAAACTGGGCAAATTTGGAATCACTGCCCTACAGAATTTATAAGCACTGGATATTTTGCCCCTATTTCTATACTTCTTCAGGTAAGAAAGCCAATTCCAGGAGACACATTTTTCAGTTTGGAGCCAACCTGTATTCTTCCTCCTATACAAGACAGATACGATGTTGTTCCTTTGCCAGCCCATAGATTAGGCCTAAGGATCCCCTGCAGGTAGAAGCTGATGCCATTTCCGGAGACTTGGGCAGACACAGTGGGACCAGGCTGGGCTGCTTCAGCCTAGAATGCAGCTGAAAAGTGACTACCCACTGCTCTGGGGACTGTGCTGGGGCTTCCGCTCAGGAATGGAGCCCTGCTCTGGCCTTGCAAGACTTGGTAGCTTTTGGGACACTGGGGGATAGTGCCTTTAGAGTTGGGATGCTGGGAGACAGTACCTTTAGAATGGGTACCAGGGCTATCAGGGCAGGTATGGCACCAATGGCAGTCACACCCCTTCCAGTGGTGTCTTGAGCTTTGAGCATGAACAAAGGTGATTGTGATCTGAAGACCTCGAGAAGACTCTTGTTGAAGTGAAGTGAGAGACTCTCAGAGACTCCTAGAAATAATGGAGCGTGCAGGCATTGTGGCTCACACCTGTAATCCTAGCACTTTGGGAGGCCGAGGCAGGTGGATTGCAGGAGTTTGCGAACAGCCTGAATAAGAGGGGACCCCCCCCCCAGTCACACACACACACACAAAAAAACCACTGGACATTGTAGTGGGCATCTGTAGTCCCAGCTTCTTGGGAGTCTGAAGCAAGAGGATCGCTTGAGCCCAAGAGTGTGAGGTTGCTATGAGCTATGATGCCACAGTACTCTACCCAGGCGACAAAGTGAGTCTCTGCCTCAAAAAAAAAAAAAAAAAAAAAAAAAATGAAAGAAAGAAAGAAAGAAAAGAAAAGAAATAATTGAGTAAACCTTAAAGAGAGGGAGCTAGTGTTTCCATGATATGCAGAGAATAATTAGCAAGAGAAATTTGAGTGGGACCTTATTCATACTCAGACAGTGGTGAGGTCTGGGGAAACTTGAATTATATTTACCCAGCTATACAATTATCATTACATCAACATCATCATCCTGTTTTGTGCAAACTCAGTATAACAGCAGTTATGACTTGCCTTAACTTCTTTTTGGATCCAAAATGGTTTTAGTCTATGTATCCCCGTCTCACTTCACATCTCCAGCCTACCTATTTATTGCGAGGGCCGCAGACCAAAAGCGTAACGTTACCTGAGAACTTCTGAGGAATGCAGAATCTCAAGCCTCACCCCAGGCCTACTGCACTGTAACAAAAATCTCCTGGCGATTTACACACATCACACTCAGAGACGCACTGCTCTTCAAGAGTGGTTATTAACCTGGCCATACTTTAGAATCACCTAGAGACCTCAACTTGTGTCCTAGCTCAAAAAAAGCAGAATCTCTGGGTATAGAACCACAGCAGCAGTAGTTTTAAAATCCTCCCAGGTAATTCTAGTGGTCAGCTAGGGCTGAAAACCATTGTTCAAAGGGTCAGTGTGATTACATTTCAGGAAAGCTTTTACCATGACTGCCCTTGTCTTAGTCTGTTTTATGTTGTTATAATGGCATCTGATTTATAATAAACAGATATTTACTGGGCTTCTAGTTCTGGGAGGCAGGCAGTCCAAGGTCATGGCACCAGCACGTGGCCTTCCTTCTGCAGCGTCCCATCACCAGGGTGGAGGGCTAGAGAGGACAAGAGCAAGAGAGCAAGAGGAAGCCACGCTTGCTTTTCCAACAATCCACTTGAGATAACTAACCCATTCCCAAAATAACTACACTAATCCATTTGCAAGGGCAGAGACCTCAAGACCTAATCACTTCTTATTAGACTCCGCATCCCAACATCATTTCGCTGGGGAATAAGTTTCCAATACATGAACTTTGGGGAACACATTCCAACCACAGTGGCCATCCTTACAGATTCAAATATTCATCCCTTCTCCATCTCTCTACCGTACCCTTACTTACCTCTGACTCCTTTCTCTTCACAAATGATTCTTGGTCCAGTGATTGACAGGTGTCAACTATGGAAAGGTTTAGAGGTAAAGAGGAAAGGAACTCAGTCCATATGATGAATACTGAGGCCAACTCTTACACCAGCCAAGCCTGTGGTGGTGGTGAGATTATGAAGGACCCGTAGGTTGGGCAGAAGAGTCCATTTAATGTGGCGGAGGAGAAGATGGCCACTGAAGATTGGAGAGAAGTGGGGAGAAAGGATTTTATGAAAGTTGAGTTTAATTTGATACACTGAATTTCTATCTGAAAATACATAATTGCTCACTTAAAACCAGGCATTGAAATGATGGTCACTTAGGCCTTTGTCTCAGAAAACTGCCCACCAAGGTGTTTCCCATACAAATCTACTCTGGAGCCAATAATGAAATCCAATAAAGTCTTGCTAATTACATTCTCTAATGAATTGTGAGACTGCCTAATCCACAGTCCAGAGATTTGTATAGTCAATAACTGTGTTAAATAGCTTCAATTACTTACATATGGTGTCTAATTTTGGTGTTAATAGTTCCCGTTAACCCACACGGAATTGTTTTAAGCTCCTGCAGGATGGTTAATGTGCCGATTCCTCTGAGGACACTAGCCACGTTTTCCTTTGCCCACACTCATAGTTGGGGCTTACTAAAGCTTCGCAATCTGAATTTAGCCTCTGGATAAATGACCTAGAAGTCTAAAATTCTTCCTCAGGCAAAATACTTGATAATGTCTTTGAATTCAAACTTGAAATCAACCCTGCCGGGGTGGCCCCATTATTTTGACTTAGGATCTTCAAGATGGAGAGTACCCCTTCAATGATTAGAGAAAACACAAGATGGAAATAAAGATTATATTACTTACAGGTCCTGGAGGGTACATGGCACACATGGGGGCCATACACAGGCAAGAAAGAAAGGGGATCCATTATCCAAATTGGATCACTGAGTCCATTATCCAAACAGGCAACCCATAGAAGTTTTATTTTATTTTTATTATTATTATTATTATTATTATTTTGAGACAGAGTCTCACTATGTTGCCCTCAGTAGAGTGCTGTGGCATCACAGCTCACAGCAACCTCAACCTTAAGTGATTCTCTTGCTTCAGTTTCCCAAGTAGCTGGGACTACAGGCACCCACCATAACACCTGGCTATTTTTTTGTTGTTGTTGTCATTGTTGCTTAGCAGGTCCTGGGCCAGGTTTGAACCCGCCAGCTCCAGTGCATGTGACTGGCACCCTAACCACTGAGATACAGGCACCGAGACCCATGGAAGTTTTAATTGGTAGGTTCAAAGAAGGCAGGCACAATTTCCAAGGGAGATTGTGAAGTGGTCACTGTGGCTTACCTGCACCGTCCATGTGGGGTGTGAGAGCCAGGGGAGCAGTCTGCACCTAGTTGTTCCATGGGGAAATGTCACCAGGCAACTATTGTATAAGGCAGATATCTGAATTGACCATATGGAGGAACTCAGGGGTGAGGAAAGAGTTTGGACTGGAAGCTGTGTCAGGGTGACCGAGCGCTGCTTCTGTTATAGTGTGAGAAAATCCCACATGTAGTTAAAATGGATGCCCAAACAAAATGAAATTATATGCATTCACTACACCCATCAAAAAAATTGACTGAAAGATATAATAAAGAAAAGTGAACAGGTTTCCATCCTTGACACCCCCTTGAAGGAGGACATTGATCATTGGAGTCAGCAGTTCCAATAGCCAAAGTCTTCCCCAGCTGATCAAGTCAGTCCCCTCTGCCAGCTTAACAGGGTTCAAAAAGTCCCTATATTTAGCCTTTCACTTTTATGGGCACCTATCAGTTAATACTCTTGAGGGCACTATCTTCTGACAATGCATTTTAATGCATGTGGCCGATTTGTTTGGGTCCAGAGGATTGTACGCTCAAACAATCTGATCATAGTATTAGGCCATAACATGGCAATCAAGGTTGTATTTAGGGAGGCAGAGCAAGATGGCCAAATGGAAGCCTCCAATGATGGACTCTCTGCATGAACACCAAACGCAACAACTATCCACACAAGCAAGCGCTTCAGAAGAACCAAAACTTGGTTGAGTGATCAGACTACCTGGTTTTAACATTTTATCAAGGAAAGAGTTGCTGAAGAGGGCAGAAATGACAGTCTTGCGTTGCCTACACTCCCTCCACCTGCCTCAGTCCCCCAGCACGGAAAGAGAATCTGTGTGCCCACGGAGGGAGAGTGAGGTCATTGTGGTACTTAGCATTGAAGCTCAAGGCTGCCCTGGCACAGGAAACACAGCACAGGGCAGAATTCTGCCACTGCCCACGGAGGGACCATCTAGACCAGCCCAGCCACAGGGAATCCTCCGCTCTGAAACCTGAGGTCCAGCTAGCCTCAGCACCAGCTGTCAAAAAGGCTACAGCTAGCCACCAAGACTGCAGTCCCTGGACAATTCCCCGTGGCTGTGCTGTTTCAGTGTCAGTGGAAATTTTGGATGCATGTGACCCAGTGCGACACCAGCAGTGGCAGCTAAGCTAGTGCCTGCCTGTGTCGTACCTCCCTCAACTATAGGCAGTACAGCCCAGGGAGTCTTCTTCCACTTGGGGGAAGAGAAGGGGAAAAAGTTCAGAAGGTTTTGTTTTGCAACTTGGGTACCAGATCAGCCACAGTAAAATCAAATATCAAGCAGACCCCTGAACCCCGAGAGTCTAGGTCTTAGTTCCTGGATGCCATATCTCAACCCACCCTGGGCCCGAAGGAAACTGAAATCATGCCAAGTATTTTCTCTGACCATGAAATAGAAACAAGAGGAACATTAGAAACTATACAAACACATAAAAATTAAACAATGTGCTCCTGAATGACCACTAGGTCATTGAAGAGATTAAGAAGGAAATTAAAATTTTTCTCAGAACAAATGAAAATGAAAACACAACATATCAAAATCTATGGGATATAGCTAAAGCAGTAATAAGAGGAAAGCTTATGATGATTAGTGCCTACATCAAAAAAGCTTCAAACAAACAGCCTAACAATACATCTCAGATAACTAGAAAAATAAGGGCCAAACTCCAAATTAATAGAAGACAAGGAACAATAAAGATGAGAGTAGAAATAACTAAAATTGAAACCCTAAAAAATACAAAAGATTATATTACAAAAATGTGGCTTTTTAAAAAGATAAACAAAATGGATAGAGCTTTAGCCAGGCTAATGAAAAAAAAAAACAAAAACAAAAAAAACAGGAGACCCAAATAAATAAAATCAGAAATGGAGAAGGAGACATTACAATTGATACTGCAGAAACCAAAGGATCCTTGGACACTTCCCTGAGCAACTATATGCCAATAAATTAGAAAACATAATAAAAAGCATAAATGTGATACAATCTACCATCTGAAACCTGAATAAACCAATAAGAAATCACTACATAGAAGCAATAATGAGAAGTCTCCCATCAAAGAAAAGCCCAGGACCCAATGGCTTCACTGCTGAATTCTACCAAACATTCAAGAACTAACACCAATCCTACTTAAACTATTCAAAAAATCAAGGTGGAGGGACAACTCCCAAACTATGAGGCATGTATCACCTTGACACCAAAACAAAAGACACAACAAAAAAAGAAAATTATAGGCCAATATCTCTGTAAAAATCCTCAACAAAATACTAGCAAACTAAATTCAACAACATATATATACACACACATATTTCTTTTGTTTGTTTGTTTTGGGACAGAGTCTCACGCTGTCACCCTGGGTAGATTGCCATGGCATCATCATAGCTCATAGCATCCTCAAATTTCTGGGCTCAAGTGATTCTCTTGCCTCAACCTCTCAAATACCTGGGACTACAGGCACCCACCACAACACTCGGCTATTTTTTTCTATTTTTAGTAGAGACTGGGTTTTGCTCTTGCTCAGGCTGGTCTCAAACTCTTGAGCTCAAGCAGTCCTTCTGCCTTAGCCTCCCAGGGTACTAGGATTACAGATGTGAGCTTCTGCACCTGACCTAACAAGTTATTTAAAATATTACTCATCATGATCAAGTGGGATTCATCCCAGGGATGCAGGGATGATTCAACATACAAAAATCAATCAGTGGGATCCATCATAGCAACACAACAAAGGACAAAAACTGTATGGTAATTTTGATTGATGCTGACAAAGCATTTAATAAAATCCAACATCCTTTTACGATAAAACTCAAAAAAATGGAAATAGAGGGAATTCATCCCAAAATAATAAAATTCATATGCACAGATAGATAGCTAGTATCATACTAAATGGGGGGAAACGCAAAGCCTTTCCTTTAAGAGCTATAATAAGATAAGGATGCCTGTTTTCACCACTGTTATTCAAGATGGGATTGGAAGTTCTAGCTATAGCAATCAGACAAGAGAAAAAAATGAAGGGCATCCAAATTGGAAAGGAAGAAGTCAAATTATTCTTGTTTATCAACATTATGATCTTATACCTAGAGAAACCTAAGACTCCACAAAAAAGAAACTAATAAAACTGATAAACACATTAACATATTCAGTAGAGTTGTGGGTTACAAAATCAACATACAAAAATCAGTAGCCTTTCTACATGCTAACAGTAGACAATCTGAAAAGGAAACCAAGAAAGTAATCTGATTTACAATAGCTGTGGATAAAATGCAATACCTAGGAATAAACTTCCCCAAAGAAAAGAAATACCTCTCTGACGAAAACTATAAAACATTGATAAAATAAATTGAAAAGGGCACCCCAAAAATGAAAAGATATTCTATGTTCATGGACTGGAAGAATTGATATTGTTAAAATGTCTATGCTACCCAAACCAATCTACAGATTCAATGCAATCTCCATCAAAATACCAATGATATTCTTCACAAAAAAATAGAAAAAATAATCCTAAAATTTATATGGAACCATGGAAGATCTGGTATAGCCAAAGCCATCCTGAGCAGAAAGAACAGAACTGGGGGGATCGTATCACCTGATTTCAAGTTATCTTACAGAACTATAGTAACCAAAATAGCATGGTACTGGCATAAAACAGCCACATAGATCAATGGAAGAGAAGAGAGAACCGAGGAATAAATGCAGACATCTATAGTGAACTGATCTCCCACAAAGGCAAGAACACAGTGGGGGAAGGCCAGTCTCTTCAATAAACGATGCTAGGAAAACTGGATATCCATATGCAGAAGAGTGAAACTAGGCCCTTGTGTCTTGCCACACACAAAAATCAAATTAAAATGGATTAAACACTTAAATCTAAGACCTGGAGCTCTGAAACTACTAACAGAAAATATTGGGAAAACGCTTTGGGACATTGGTCCAGACAAAGCCTTCTTGAGTAATACCCCCCACACACAGGCAACCAAAGCAAAATTGGACAATTGGGATCACACCAAGCTAAAAAGCTTCTGCACAGCAAAGGAAACAATCAGCAGCAGAAGAGACCGCCCCCACTCTGAGTCAGACTGAGCCCCGTGGTAGAACCCTTCTTCCTTCTGTCCCCAGAGCATGCCCCAGCTCCTGTGGGTGAGAGGGAAGTTGGGACCTCTACCGGTCCTTGATGGTGGGACAGGAGGCCCGCCTCTCCAAGGGCCCTTTCCCCAAAGCAGATCTAAAGCCCTCCTATGAGTCAGTCAGTGGTTGTCACAAATCAAGCTGGATGTGCCTGGGCAAGAGATGTTTGGAGGAATCTGTACTGCTGCGCTTGTACCGTACTGTTCTCTTCTTCTGTACCAGGGCCCCCACTCACACCCTAATTTCCCTGGTCCTAAATCTCGCAGCCTGCGGACTCGGCGGCTGTCTCCTTTGAAGTTTCTGCTGACTCCACCAGGGGCAGCAGTGAGCACGGGGCTCAGGGACCAGACCCGGGCTTGTGGGGTTGGGATGGAAAAGGTGAGTTCTGATGCTGTTTTCTCTAAAATAAGGTATGGAATTATATACCTGACCTTTGTGAAATTCATTTCCTCTCGAAGCATTTACTTCTCTATTCCTGGGTCATATTACAGTTTCTTTACTTTGAGTCACCGGGAAAATTGATAAACTCAAGTGACTTTTTTGCTTCTCTCTAATCCCTGGATGGGGGTGGTGGACAATCTGGAGTAAGAGCAAACTGCACATGCCACTCTTTTCTTTCTTTCTTTCTTTTTCTTTCTTTTTTTTTTTTTTTTTTGAGATAGGGTCTCACTTTGTCCCCCTCCATAGAGTGCTGTGGTGTCACAGCTCCCAGCAACCTCAAACTCTTGGGCTTAAGTGATCCTTTTGCCTCAATCTCCCAAGTAACTGGGACTACAGGCACCTGCCACCTGGCTATCTTTAGAAATGAGGTCTCACTCTGGCTCAGGTTGGTGCCCAACCTGTGAGCTCAGGCAATCCATCCGCCTGGGCCTCCGAGAGTCCTGGGATTAAAAGCGTGAGCCACCACGCCCAGCACGCCGTGCTTTTTTCACTTCCACTATGTTGTGAGCATTTTCTCCATGCCATTCAATGTTTTTGGAAAATACGATTGTACATGATGATAACATATTTTACATATATTCTGCAAATTATATACCATAATTTTTTAACCATCTCTGTTTTCGGACATTTAGTTTACAATTTTTACTCTTATCAATAACTGCTATACATTTTCTCACTATGTAAATCTTTGATCCTCTCCCTTATGAGTTACTGTGAACACTGGAAGTACCATATTTTATCCTTTTGAACTCCCCTCAAATGTTAAGGGCAGGAGTGGTTTTACATATAGTACTCAATTAAAACTTGTTAACTTCACTCCTGGTATAGATCTACTTGCATTGGGGCCTTCTAAAACCTGTCTCTTTACTATTAAGCCATATGAAATCATAAGAGTATGCCAAATCCAATTAGCATCTCTCATGAGCTAGTCACTCAATTATGAACAGGCATGTTGCGTTTCCTTATATTCAACTTCCAAAATGCTATTAGCAAAAACCATTAAGGTCCCAAAGAATCAAAATGCAAGTCATAATTTCTTTAAAACACTTTACAAGGAATATATTGTGCATATATCTTTATTGCTACAATAGTGGAGTTTCATAGTCAGGGACCAAGAAGAACAATGTAACCAAGCCAAGACAGTAGTAGCTTAAGCTACCTTCCTGGTGCTTCTTATGATATACACTATTGTATATTGTGTATTACACAATTGCAAATCACTGCATCAAGCCCAGATTTGACAATCTAACACACACACACATACAGATGCACTAGCACACAGACACACCCTTACACGTATGACACTAACATTCCACTGACTGCTATAAGCACCAATAACTTGATTCACTAAGAGAAAGAAAATGCCAAGACAGGATAATTCTCCAAGTACCTGACTGCTGCCTTTAGGCAAGAGAAAAATCTTCTGGAAATCAGGCTATAAAGACTTCAGTTTCACCATAGCAGTGAAGCAGACTGGACCTAAGTGGGACTTCACTATCTGCCCAATCCCTGAGCCAGGGTGGCCTGTGGAACGCAGGTTAACCCTGCACCAAGATTCACTTTGAGTCCATTACTGCTCGGTCCCACGAAAAGGTATGGAGTTGGGTCCAGTCTGTGGTTTTGGCCTTGTAGATATTGTCATTTTCATCCAAGGCTGAGAATCAATCTAAGAGTGACCCGTTTTCTAAACAATCTAGAAGAGATTTATCATTTTAAAAATCCTTATTTGAGGAAACGCTTCCCACATATTTTCTATTCTATCTTTCCTCTTTGGGCATGCATATGTGTGGGTTTATAGGCTACCTTTAGGTTTTTATTATCTCTTTATGTTATGTAACTTTGCAACTTTTACTTTCCCCAAAGTGCCTAGATGCAGTAATGTGCAAAGTATATGGCAAAGTTGTGTCTCGTCTATTCTGAGCAGTTGATGGAAGAACCTTTCAGGTTACCTTTCTTAGGAGCTGCCCTTGGCTTGGTGTGTGCTCCAGAGATGTTAATCCTTCCTTCTCTGCTGACTCTTCTCCATCAGGGCACTCCCAGCCCTGGAAGAGGCAATCCAGTTACCCTGTGATCCCTGCCCTTTAACTTGGCCATGACTGGTCAGAAGCCAGAGGCAAGATGAGTCGATTAGATTTTCTGCAGTGAGGAGCTGGAATTGGTGACTCAGGGCTGGAGCCTGTTAGCTGTGTGGGTTTCTCTTTCCAATAACCTCGAGCCCTTCAGCCTTCTGGGTCATGTTTTCCTTGAATATCCAAATAAAATGTCTTTAGTCTTTATTTGGAGAGTTCTTTGTGTTCAACTGAATTCTGTTTCCTTTTCCTCTATTTGGGCAGAGGGGAGGCCCAGGAGGAGGAGGCAGACGTCTCCTGCAGCATGAGAGCTAGTGATTAAAAAGGAGAAGGCTAGAGTGGGGTTGACAAAGTTACATAGAGGGCTTACCCTCCGAGGGTGGCTTATGCATGTTATGGAGCAGAGAAGAGGCCCTTGGTGTGGAAGGGAGGAAATACAGGGGTATGTGGTAGAAAGGGGTGAGGGTGAGCTTGGAACAAGACGGATGTCAAGGGGGGGACAAGGAGTTACTGGGAAAGCTGTGCCAGGGCCTGACCCTTCTCCTGGGAGAGTTAGGACCACCTGCTGTGGACGGGCGAGGAAAGAAGGTTGGGAAAAGAGGAGTCTGAAACCACCTCTGGGCAAGTTTGTGGAGCTTCACAGCATGGATTTGTAATAAGCCAGGCATGAAGGGTTTTGTGCCAAATCCCTGGAGTTTGGTGTGATCTGGGAGAAGGATCAGAAAAGGCAATTTGCAGGAATTACCTGAAGTTAGACGTCTATGCCAATATAACCACATCACTTGCCTAAAGAGCAGAAGATAGGGAGAAAAATGTTCGAGCTCCTTGTTTACTCACTGTTTCTTCTTGCTAGTAACCCAGCGTCCTTAAGTACTAACATGTTCCATTGCCTCAGAATATCTCCCCTTGCCTACAAGAATAAAATTAAAAGGATGTTCCCTCTTTTTTAAACATTAAGCACTCATTACTAAACAGAAAATAAATCAATCCTTTTTTAAAAAGATCTGAGACAATGATTAACTACTAATTTAAGCTGGAGATCTACTGTCTGGTAGAGTAGTAATTATTAAGTAATTCAAAAAATAAATATGAAAGTAACGTGGTTATTGTTGAAAATGTGGACAAAAAGGTGTTTTAAAAAGAAAAACTAGCAGGCCCAGCACGGTGGCTCAAGCCTACAATCCTAGCACTCTGGAAGACCTAGGTGGGTGGATCACTTGAGTTCAGGAGTTCGAGACCAGCTTGAGCAAGAGCAAGACCCAATCTCTCACCATAGCAGGGCATTGTGGCAGGCGCCTATAGTCCCAGCTACTCGGGAGGCTGAGGCAAGAGAATCAGTTGAGCCCAAGAATTGGAGGTTGCTGTGAGCTATGACTCCATGGCACTCTACAGAAGGTGACAAAGTGAGACTCTGTCTCAAAAAAAAAAAAAGGGAAAAAAAGAAAATGAAAGAAAAATTATTTATAATCACATAATCCAGAAGACAACATCTGAAGTATTTTGGTGTTTAAAAACATTCCGTATGTAGTTTTGTCTTTGGTGCTTTTCGTTTATGATGTTATGATTATTTTTCAAACTCATCAAAGGATCTTTAAAATATAAATTCACTGACTATATAATATTATATATAATACTGATTTTTTAAAACTTTAAATCTGTTTTCAAATAAAAAATTTCAAGCTGAAAATTACTGTAATATATATTCTGATTATTACCTTAGGACAGATTTCTAGAAGTTGGATCAATATTTATTTTCTTTTAAAAACAAATTTTAGGGGGCTGAGGGCAGTGGCTCATGATGATGTGGAGTGCCAGGAGGTCGGTAGATTGCTTGAGCTCATGAGTTCTAGATCGGCCTGAGCAAGAGTGAGACCCCGCCTCTAAAAACAGCTGGCCATTGTGGTGGGCACCTGTAGTCCCAGCTACTCAGGGGGTTGAGGCAAGAGGATCACTTTAGCCCAAGAGTCTGAGGTGGCTGTGGGCTGTGACACCATGGCACTCTACCAAGGGTGACAAAGTGACACTCTATCTCAAAAAAAAAATACATTTTTAAAATGGAAATTATTTTTTGAATAATACATGTACACAGTTCAAAAAATCAAAGTAATCTGTAGAGTATACACTAAGTCTTGTCCCATTTCAGTACCTTATTGCTCTTTGTCACCTATAATAACCGTATCTCTTATTTTCCTGCTATTTCTTCCATTATTTCTTACATGTTTATTTCCCCATGAGAGAAATACTCTTAAAGGGGAGACTATTTTCTACACTGTTCCATGCCTAGCTTTCTTCACGTAACTATTCTTAGCCTTCACCCCACACAGCTGCAGCCCACCTCACCAGTTCCACCATCGCCCCCACCCCTGATGACAGTGCCCAGTGGAGGCTACTCCAGCCCAGTCCCACCAGATTGGATACTCCTGGACTAGAACTCCATGCACCCAGTGGGCCCAGGCAGGAGGGCCCGGCAGCCCCACGAGGCCTGCTGCACTTCCCTACTCCTAAGCCATACCACTCATGTGTAGTGTGTGTCCTTATCTTCCCCTGAAGAACTTGGGCGGAAAGGTGAACATTATATACAGAAAAATACGGTAGTTAAAATAGGCCTTACCCAATTTCCTGTGGTTATTTAATTGGTTGCCTTTAAGTCTAGGTTCATAGCTCAGAACCATTGTGCAAACTGAAATTATCATACTACTAAAATTATATTTTGGGTTTTCCTTTTTAAACTTTTTACCTATGACTTATTATTATTATTATTGCAGAAACACAACTCTTATTGATACAATAGCAAAAGACCATGAAACAGATCTTAATACGGGTCTCCAGGTTGACATAGCCTGAGGGCCACTCCTTTCCATCTCCCTTGTTGCTCAAACGTGGTTAAAAGGGTTTTGACATTGACCCTTGCTGGGATTCACTTTCTCCAGTGTAGGACTAGGCCAATCAACTGGGACAGGTCCATCCTAACAGTGAGGGACATCAAACGCTACCTTCCTCATATAATGATGCTTTTGGAGAAAGACCTTGATAGAAACGAGGGAGAAATGTGAAAGTTGTCAGAATCAACATGGGGACATTTGTGTTAACAAAACCCTGACAAGGAGATCCAGAGAGGCCATGAAGAAAGCCTTCTCATGCATAAATGCCCAATAACAAAAACTACCGCCAAAAACTGTACAAAACCACCCCTTGCATAAAGGCCATTGCAACCCTACAGGAAAAAAATTACTCTCTGAGGATATTTGCCAGCAAATGCCTGTCCAGTCATTTCACACTTGCTATTGATCTCTGTAGTCAAAGATAATCATCTCAATTCTCCTTTCTCATTTCTCCTTTAAAAACCTGTCTTCCAGGCAGCGCCTGTGGCTCAGTGAGTAGGGCGCCAGCCCCATACACCAAGGGTGGCGGTTCAAACCCAACCCTGGCCAAACTGCAACCAAAAAATAGGTAGGCATTCTGGCGGAAGCCTGTAGTTCCAGCTACTCAGGAGGCTGAGGTAAGATAAACACCTAAGCCCAAGAGCTGGAGGTTGCTGTGAGCTGTGATGCCACAACACTCTACCGAGGGTGACAAAGTGACTCTGTCTCTAAAAAAACAAAAAAAACCCCAAACAAGCAAACAAACAAAGAAAAAAAAAATAGGGATAATGTTAACTACTTACAGGGCCATCTTGAGGATTAAATGAGTTAATCATAAACAGCTTAGAATACTGCCTAGCTCAAAACATATTAGCTTTGGGCAGTGCCTGTGGCTCAGTGGGTAGGGTGCCGGCCCCATATACCAAGGGTGGTGGGTTCAAACCCAGGCCCAGCCAAACTGCAACAAAAAAATAGCTGAGAATTGTGGCGGGTGCCTGTAGTCCCAGCTACTCGGGAGGCTGAGGCAAGAGAATCACCTAAGCCCAGGAGTTGGAAGTTGCTGTGAGCTGTGACGCCACAGCACTCTACTGAGGGCAACAAAGTGAGACTCTGTCTCTAAAAAAAAACCAAAAACAAAAACAAACCTGCCTTCCTTTACCTCCCTGGATACTCACAGTTTACTATGGCCTACACATTTCTATTGCAACACCCCATCCCAAATAAACAGTATTTTCTTTTAGAGAGCCTCTCCCTACGGGTTATTTACATTGACAACAGGTATGCTTTCAGGGAAGTGGTGGGGAAAAAAGCCTGATCTCCCAGAAAAGGTTAGGTCATTACAGAAATATAGTAGGCTGCTGAGCAGTTGAGGGTTAATGTGATATCTGAGGCGGTAACTTTAAATATCTGTGAGGGCAGTGGTGAGTTTCTCTTGAGCCACATTTAGCTGCTCAGATAGGGGCAGAGCCCAGAGGGCTGTTATTTACCCAGAGCTGGTGTTCCGTCGTGCCCGTGTGGAGGAGGCAGCTGCGGATATGTGGGTTGCTGAACCAAGCCACCCAAGCTAGACAATGAGAGCAACGAGGAGATGAGAGTATTTAACAGTCAAAAAGTGGTAAAGCAATGGATTGGAGGTCTAGGTTATAGTCAAATCTCAATTTATTATGCTTCATAAATACAACATATATACATAAATTACCCCAGTCTCTTCTGGGAGATTTCTACACAGCTTTTATGTTCTTTCATTCATTGAGAAGTAAGCACAACAGAGCTGGGTAACGACTTACATTTCATACTTGCTTGAGTTTACAACAATTTGAGGATGGCACAGGCCCATTATAAATGGGTACACGATACCACAGATACATTTTAAGGCAAGGGAGCGCTATTACTAAAAGACTTTTAAAAATGTACTTTATTTGGCTACATCATTGATAGTCTGTGGTGTGGAGTTTTTTGATGTCTCCCAGAAGAAACATGACCACAAGTTCCCATTTTTATTACTTTCTAAGAAACTTTATTTTTGAAAGAAATGAGAAAGATTGGTGGACAAGAATGAAAAACATGTTATTTAAATATGGGTATAAATAAAGTGTCAGATGAATTAGTGAAAGGAACAAGTTTGGAAAGCAGAAGTTTTTGTGTTGTGCAAAAATAAATACTGGGAATTTATATTACATATGACTGATAAATGATTTTTATGGGTAAATAAAAGAAGTTATCTGATCAGTTGCATACTTCTGTGAAAGCTTATCATTTTACAAGGAGAAATCACAGAGAGACAACCCAATTTTCCCATGGAGTTCAGAGATCTTTGTACAGGCCTTTTAGAGGGGGGAGGAAATTGAGGCGTACAGCACAAAAATTGTTGCTAGGGAGGTTGCTAGGGAGGATAAATGGCTGGGGGAGAAATAGACTGATTTGTAGATTAACCTGGAAGAAAAGGTATTTATGACCCAAATGATTTGGGCCAGGAACACCTATATTCCCAACCCGCTTTCCCGAAATATTCTGAGATAACAGAAGGGGGTTGGGAAGTCAATTGTCCCCTTTGATCCTCTTATCAGGCCAGTCCAGTTTATGCAGGTAGAGAGAAGGCCTCCTCCAGTACTGACAACGTCGTGAAGTAGGCAGCTCTTTCCCATGATCAGTAATTGTTTAAAGGCATCTACCTTCCTCATATAATTAATTCATTGGTGTAACTAATGGTGACCGGTGTTTCCATTTTCCTATTACTTGCAACACTTAGTTGCTTTAACCAAGGTTGGGTGGCAAAAGAAAAAGGGAGAGAGAACTCCAATCCGTCATCCTAGTTGTTGATTAGCATCTATGACACATGGCGGGGACTGGGAAGGGTTATGGCAGTTAAATGTTCGATGAACTAAGGCCTTGGTCTTTATTTCAAAACTTTTATTTATTTGTATTTTGGTTGGTCTTAGGAACATGAATAATTTACAGTTGAATATACTCACCATCAACATATATTAAGTGGAGATTTCCCTGTCCAAAATCTAAAGGATGTAGCAATACTCTATTCTACCTTAGACAATCCTGTTTCTCCAGTTGGCTTCCTCTTAGTTAATTATTTAGGTGCTCATGGTACATCAGAGGGTCATAGATGTGTCATAGATAAATACTGCTCTAGGAGACTGAAGACGTTAATGCTAGGGATGTCACGATTTGGTCACTTTGCAGCTGTGCAACCTTAAAAATATGACTTCTCTGAGTTTCAGTTTCCTCTGATGTAAAATAGGAATATCCATCTGACTCATTTCACAGGTACCGTTGTGAATATTACATGATATTTGAATGTGACTTGGAATATGTAATACACCAGACTAAAGTTGTTGGTTAATGCTTTAAAAATGTAGCTTGCTGCGCATTTTTTAAATCAAAGTAGAAACCACAGGAAACATAATGCTTATGAATCACACAGCCCAAATGGTAATAAGTAATTTACAAATGCTTTACAATAAAATCATAGATATTGTTCATGGATTTTTCTAAAATGAAAAAAATCTTTGCAGCTAAATATTCATCAACTTAATCATTCTTTCTTTTATAAGAATGTTCGCTATGTGACATTATAACTCTCCAAAGGAGACATTCTATAATTAGTTCAGTTCTCTGCCTTAAAAGCTTCATTAGAAGGCAGAAGGATAGAATAATTAAAGTTTAAAAATAATAAAAAATATATAACTCTAAACCACAGCTCCCTTATTTAAGAGCGCTTAACAAGAATACTTCCCCCAGTATATTTATAAACAACCTACCATTTATATAATAACACTAATTCACAATTTAAACTATGATGATCAAAGTTAATGTGCATTTAAATTCCCTTCTCAGCTTAAATTATTAAATAGCTAACGGTCTTCAGAGATTGTACTGCATTTTACAAAATGAACCACATGTGATATAAAAATGCCTAACTATTGAATAACTGTTGGGCAAGTATTTAGAATACTGTCCAGAGTTTTAGAAAAATATGAGAAATATAGCAGTGCATGTGATGGAGTCCCATGTAGAAATAAGCCTGTGCAAATTAATATGTATAGGCCTGAACAGTAACTGACCAACTTCTCTTTTAAAGGGGTCATGAGCTTTCAAAAAAGAGGAAATGAATCACTTGCTCATTGTGCATTTTATACCTTAATTATATTGAATAGTATACTTTTTTTTTTTTTTTTTGTAGTTTTTGGCTGGGACTGGGCTTGAACCCACCACTTCCAGCATATGGGGCCAGTGCCCTACTCCTTTGAACCACAGGCACCGCCCAGAATAGTATAGCTTTTTTAATAAAAGGACACTGTTATAATGTAGGCAACAGATATTAAATTCTGGTGTGCAGCAAAATATTTGGACCAAATGACAAAAGCATATCAATTCAATGTGTTTAAGAAAAACCTTACAGTGCTAATATGATAGCACTATGATCTTTGCTATCAACAATCCAAGATTTAGTTTTCCATCAAAAGTGTCTCTCTCTTTCCTCTTTCCTATCACATCTCTCTCTCTCTCTCTCTCTCTCTCTCTCTCTCTCTCTCTCTCCCTCACACACACACACAGATACACACACACATAGTTCTCATAACATCCTCTCTGTACAAATGCAGCCCAGGTTATATTCTGTTTTCCACTATTAAGTTTTCTTAATTAATTCAACAAATCAGTGATCAAAAAATGACTCACTGCTTTCATTAAACCTCTCTCAAGATCATTCTATGCTTAAGGTTAGCTTGCCAAGCACTTGCGGATTTGCATTTAAATTGGCACAGGGTAATTTTTAGATGGAGGCAAAAGTGAGTTTATCTTACTCTCAGCAGAACATATTTAGGTTAGTTTAGGAATAAGCAATTGGTAAATGTACCTTCAGCTAACACAGAGGTGAGCATAGTTAAAACTATTAAAGCTTGGCCCAGCACCTCTCGTTCTGCAGTATGCCTTGCAGTACGATGTGTCTGTGAGACAGAAAAGGCTGCACTAGAGCTCTGCTTCCTCCAAGCTTGCGTTACAAGTTAAAGAATAATACAGTACATTTCTGTGGTTTGTGGTTACAAAATTATTCACTGTAAACATCCTATATTCTTTCCTATTAAATTAATTTCAGAGCTTGAGGTTATATTTAAGTCTTTGTCAAATTATCATTTATTCTACAAAAAGCAGCACAAATAATGTTCATTCTGGTTTTAACACAAATTCCTTAAAAAAATGTTAAGGCCGTTTAATCAAATCAGGGCCCACTGAAGATCACCCTGGTGAGAGTCAAACTACTGATTTGAGAGTTTTGAAAAAGAGCCGTAAGTGGTTGTCTCGTGTTGTCCTCCTTGATGACTCGGGAGAGCGCTGTAGGGTTGATTAGTCTCCAACATCTCCATCTCGATCTCCAATAAGCCAAAGAAAATGAAAACTCAAGGCTAACAAAGCTGTCCCGAGCAGGTCACCCAGTGCCGTCAGATAGGGGATGGAGAAACTATCCGGGTCCTTTCCTTTCCTCCAGAAGTGATGGACCATCCAGTCAGCGATCCACAGTAAAGTGAATACCTAGGGAAGAAAGCCAGAGGTCATTCCTGCTGCCTGGCCATTCCCAGCCCATTAAACACGGCTAAGCCATGATTTCTGGAAGGAACAGCGTATGTCTAAGTCAAGAATCACGCTTGAAACGAAGAAATATTTAATTAACAGGAATATTTTTATCTCACAGGGAAAAATAAATGTTTATAGTCATTAAAATTTTTCTCACCTTTTCATATATATCTCATTTTCATCTAACCTCTCAACAACCACAGTAATTCTTAAATTTTAAGAACATGGTACAGTTTTACAATCACTATGATGTTTCAACTTTTTTTCTATGTGATAAAACTGTAAAGAAGGAAGAAGACATATGAAGAGTGAAATAAAAAATTAAAGAATTATCTTCCGGGCAATGCCTGTGGCTCAAAGGAGTAGGGTGCCAGCCCCCCATACCGGAGGTGGTGGGTTCAAACCCAGCCCTGGCCAAAAACTGCAAAAAAAAATTATCTTCCTTCTGCAAGTATATCAAATGACATAGAGATGGAAAACTTATCATTTACTAATTAAAAGGCTATTTGTGGCTTGTCAAGGAAAATTTCAGTATAATGGTAAGAATAATAACCGATTGTTTTAAGGTTATTGGTCTAAAATGATAGGTCTATTTTCTAGAATATCAGGAATTTGAAGATTTTGTGATGCTTTAAATTTTTAGATCAGATAAGTGGTTTTTATCTTTGATTGATTTATCTAGAGTAGGAGGATTCTCTAATTTTAAAATCTCTGAAGCAATAAAAGAAACTTGGGAGGAGGGAGGTTCCTTGCACAAGTCAGCAAGTACACACAGTGGTTCAATCTATTCATTAACACTCTCCATCTCCTACTAGCTGAATGTAGGCCAGTTACCGAACCTCTCTGTCTTAATATCTCCCAACGAACATAAGAGATAATCATGCCATTTATAAGAATGTTGTGAGGATTAAGTAATAGACTAATTCAGTGCCCAGCACACCATAAACTTTCAATTAGTGTCTGCTACTATATTCTAATGGTATTATTCTTATTACTATTTGTAGCCCTTTGGGTACTGGGAACATTTGGTATGTGCAGGAAGTAGCCACCCTAGGTTCAGAGTCTAGGCCAAGAGTGACCTTTCAGTGTTCTGGCAAGTAGGTTGTGGGGGTGAGATATGTGTCTTGGGACCCAAATTATTGTGTGCTGTCACTTTAGCGTTGACATTTTTACCAAGAAGGATAGTGGCTTGTCCAAACGTAGGGGAACACACATCTATTCCAATGGAGGGACCTATAAATACTGCTGGAAAGAGGTTGTACTTTAAGCCCTTATCTCATGTGGTGTTTCACTGGCAAAGACCATTTAGGAATCTCATAAAATTTGATCAGGACAATCCAGTTTGGGTGTGGAGGAAGCATGAAATATGAGAAAGAATCCCGGACTTGGAAGTTATCAGATCTGGATTTGATTCTCAGTCTTGCCTTTGGTCAGTTTCTTACCTATTTGAGCCTAAATTTCCCCCATTTGAAGAATACAAACCCAACAGGCCCTTTCTGTCTAAGTTACTTGCAGATAATAAGAGCCTTGGTGTAGGGCAGTGTTTTTCAACCCTTTTTATCTCACCGCACATTTCAACCTATAGTTAAACTTCCCTGGCACACTTAAATTAAGTTGATTAAAAAAAAAAAAAGAGTAAAAATACACTTAAACTGTGCCTTGAACTTCTTTCAAAAATGATTTAATTAATGATCTTTAGAATTTTCACAGCACACTTAAGATCCTCTCGTGACATAGCAGTGCACTGCGGCACACGGGTGACCATCATTGGTTAGGGAGATGAGGGGAATGTAAAAGGCAGCACGAGCTCAGCTTCCATCACTCACGCAGACCGAGTGAGTCTTCCCACCGGACCCTGACGGGGTCAGACCACATGGATGCAGTTTGTTTGTTTTGGATGCCCTGTTTTCAGAGAACTGGTTCACTTTTGTGTCTTCAATGCCTATAAAAATCATTCCCTTAAAAAGCAGATGCTCATTATCTGATCAGTAAATAGACAGCCAGAGAAATCAGCTGGAGACAATGGCCTCTAAGAGACACCTGTGAGAACAAGCCCCATTTGTCCTGAGCGGGGCAGGTAGGAAACGCAGACGTAAAGGGTATCATGTCAGAAGGCACTAGGTTTACAGCACATTGCTGCACAGGGTAGGTTAGGTTAAAGAATAAAAGACCATAAGACAGAACTTTAAAAAACAACAACAACAACAATTTGAACTGTCTATAAATATAGCAAGTTATGTTGTAGATTCTGTGTTACAGAAGCATATGGAGGGTCAAAAAAGAAATTTGCTGATTAAATAAGAGATACAGGAAGAAATAAGTTTTAAAGAGAATGCAGGTAGGTAATTTCTCTGGGATTAGCAATAAATATAAAATAATAAATGTATATTATATATTGCACTGTTGCATATTTATTAATATAATATCTATATACTTCACTTACTAATTCCTTGCATAATGTCTACACTAAAGGAGAGATTTGTCTAAAGCAGGAGTTACAGCCCATAGGCCAAATTCAACTTTGCCTCTTGTTTTTGTAAATAAAGTTTTATTGGAACACAATTCTACCCATTTATTTACTTATTGCCTGTTTAGTCAATTATGTAATCCTTACAACATTCTCATGAAGTAGGTAATTTTATTATTGCTAATGTCCATTGGAAGAAATGGAATCAGAAAAGTTAAGTGGCTATGTAGTTGTCATGAAGAGCATACCTGAAATACGTATTATCTGGCTTTTTATAGAAAAAGGTGTACAAACCCTACTTTGCAGACCAATACTCACATGGAAAACAAGAAAATGGCATCCTTACCTCACACCTAAGAATAAATTCTAGGTAAAGTCCCAAGTATAAAAAGTAATACTTGAGGGCAGCACCTGTGGCTCAAAAGAGTAGGGCACCAGCCCCATATACCTAAAGGTGGTGGGTTCAAACCCAGCCCCAGGCCAAAAACTGCAAAAAAAAAAAAGTAATACTTGAAATTTTTGTAAGAATCAGTGGTGCCCATAGCTCAGTGGGCAGGGTGCCAGCCACATACACCAAAGCTGGTGGGTTCAAACATGGACTGAGCCTGCTAAACAACAAAGATGATGGCAAGAAAAAAATAGCCATTAGAAGTGATCAAGGAATACAGCAGTGTCTCAGGCTACAAAATCAACAGCTTAACAATAAAAATAATTTTTAAAAAATAAATGAAATTAAATTAAAAACAAACAAACAAAAAAACTGGTAATCTCTAGCCACTGGCCTTTCTCTCCCATGACCGTGCCAAATTCATTCCCATCTGAAAACGTTTGTACTTGCTGGTCCCTCTGTCTTAAGAACTCTGTTACAATAGATTTCCACTAATCTGGCTCCTTTTTTAACCTTTACATCTCAGCTCAGATGTCACCTCTTCAAAGATAATCCAACCATTCTATATCTAAAGCAGCCCTTTAGGCAGTAACTCGCACCATTCATAATTTTATTTTTTCTTCTTACTCATAACTATCTGAAATTCTTAGTTGTTTGTTCTTTTTCTCTCTTTCTCTCTGGTCCTACTGACCATGCCAGTTTTGTTAATTAATATCTACAATAGTGCTTGATACATAAAATATGCACTTTATAAATATTTGAATGACTCAATATGTTTTATTACTGATTACACAACTATTAAGATTTTTAATTCTAAAATACATACTCATTGCAAAAAACAAATCAAGTAATTTATAAGTATATGAAACACACCATGAAAACTTTTCTTCTCCTACCTAACACCTCAGCTCCACGAGGTAACAAAAATTTTGTGTTTGTTTTGTATACTTAAAAAAAAATTTGTACACATATGAATAAATAGATAGCTCTGTGTGCATATACATGTTCTGTTGTTTGCACTCATAGTATGCAAGGTATTTTTTCCCCTGTAATTTACATTTTCCTTTTTTTTTTTCTTTTTCTATTTTTATTTTTATTTTTTTGAGACAGAGTCTTACTATGTCGCCCTCGGTGGCTCACGGCTCACAGCAACCTCAAACTCTTGGGCTTAAGCCATTCTCTTACCTCAGCCTCCCAAGTAGCTGGGACTACAGGCACCTGCCACAAAGCTTGGTTATTTTTTTCTTGTTGTCATTGCTGTTTGGCAGGCCCAGGCTGGGTCTGAACTCACCAGCCCCTGTGTATGTGGCCCTCGCCCTAACTACTGAGATCAACTATATATCAGGAATATCCTTCTATGTCAAAACATGCAGTTTTAATACACCTTTTTTTTTTTTTTTTTTTGCAGTTTTTGGCTGGGGCTGGGTTTGAACCTGCCAACTCTGGTATATGGGGCCGGTTCCCTACTCCTTTGAGCCACAGGCACCACCCCTTTAATACACTTTTAAAAACTAAGTCACATATTCTGATCAAAAACCTCCAACAGCTTTGCAAACTACTTGGAAAAATAATCTAAATCTTACCGTGCTCTATAAGGCTCTATATGGCCTGATTCCCGGCTCCCTCTCCAACACTGAGGTCAATATTCCTTCACTCAATTCTTTTTGCTCTTATTCAAGGACATGAAGCAGCTCCAGGTTTAAGACATTTTCACTTACTGTCCCCTCAGTCTAGAACACTTGTTCCTTGGTCCTATGGTCCCCCTCACTCTATATTCTCTTACCATGCTTCATATATCCTCATTGCATTTATCACCATCCAATGTATTATACAATGACGTTTTAGTACATCTTCTCCACTATAAAGTAAGTTCTATGATAGCAAGGACTTTAAAAAATATTCTTTTGTACCTCTAGTGCCTAGGAAAGTACCTGGCTTAAAAGAAACACTCAAAAGAGTAGCCCCTGTGGCTCAGTGGGTAGGGCACGGGTCCCATATACCGAGGGTGACAGGTTTGAACCCGACCCCAGCCAGCTAAAACAACAGTGGCAGCTGCAACAAAAATAGCCGAGCGTTGTGGTGGGCACCTGTAGTCCCAGGTACTCAGGAGGCTAAGTCAAGAGAATCGCCTTAGTCCAAGAGCTGGAGGTTGCTGTGAGCTGTGACATCACAGCACTCTATTGAGGGTGATAAGGTAAGACTCTGTCCCCCCGCCCCCATAAAAAGAAACATTCAAGAAATATGTTGAATTAATGATATTGAAAACAGAGTCTTACATAGTAAGCGAAAAAGGAGATCAAAACAATATGTATAGTATGATTTCATTATTTGCATACCATTGGAGAATAGAAAGAAAGAGGGAAAAGGTACAAATCAAAATGTTAGCTGTGTTTAACCTGTCACTGGTTTATAATAACTTTTTTTTTTTTTTGAGACAGTCTCATTTTTTTGCCCTGGGTAGAGTGCCATGGTATCATCAAAGCTCACAGCAACCTCATACTCTTGGGCTCAAGTGATTCTCTTGAGATTCTCTTGAGGCAAGAGTGCCTCAGCCTCCCAAGTAGCTGGGACTATCGGCACCCACCACAAGGCCCAGCTATTTTTAGAGACAGGGTCTCGCTCTTGCTCAGACTGGTCTCGAACTTGTGAGTTCAAGCGATCCACCTGTCTTGGCCTCCCAGAGTGCTGGGATTACAGGTGTGAGCCACCACGTCCAGCCAGTTTATAGTTTCTTTTAATAGTTGTTTTTCTATTTTGTAAAATTTCTGCAATAGACAAACATGTATTTTTTAATTTCATATTAATGTGAGACAAACATTTTTAATACTAAGAAAAAAATGTGTACTTTCTTAAATAATAAATAACAACCTACCAGTCCATTTAAATTCTTTATGTTGTTTCTTCCTAAAGACAATATCCTCAAGTTTTCTGTAGTGGAAAGAAAACATTTTTTTTGTTTATCAGAATCATATTACAAAATTATTGTAAATCTAGAGCCCCGAATACAATTTCTATAATAAATATCTTGATACAATGAGTAAGAAAAGCTGTGTTAATAAAAATGGGTAGTCAAGTAAGAAATAACATTGATTTATCCAAGGTAAACACTGCACCCATAATTTCACATCACACTAACATTAAGTTAAAAAGAAGGCTAGCTATTGGTGGCACCCGTAGCTCATGGGGATGCCAGCCACATACACCCAGGCTGGCAGGTTTGAACCTGGCCTGGGCCAGCTAAACAACGACAGTTGCAACAACAATAAAAAAATAGCCGGTCATTGTGGCAGGCACCTGTAGTCCCAGCTACTTGGGAGGCTGAGGCAAGAGAATCGCTTAAGCCCACAAGTTGGAGGCTGCTGTGAGCTGTGATGCCATAGCATTCTACTAAGGGCAACATAGTGAGACTCTGTCTCAAAAAAAAAAAAAAAAAAAAAAAGGTTAGCAATTTAAAATGCACGGTCTTCAATTTTCAATTGCTGGTTAGTAAAATATTATAGCGATAAAATAAAAGCAAAGAAGATTTTAACTTTAAGTTTGGGAGTATATTCATTTCAAATCTCTTATAAGGCGCCCATGTGCAGCGGCTCACACCTATAATCCTAGCACTCTGGGAGGCTGAGGTGGGTGGGTTGCTTGAGCTCAGGAGTTTGAAACCAGCCTGAGGTAGAGCAAGACCCCGTCTATAAAAACAGCCAGGTGTTGCGGCAGGCACCTGTAGTGCCAGTTCCTTGGAGGCCAAGGAAAGAGAATTGCTTGAGCCCAAGAGCTTGAGATTGCTGTGAGCTATGACACCACAGCATTCTATCCAGGGCAACAAAGTAAGATTCTGTCCCCCTTTCCAAAAAATCTCTTATGAAAACTCGGACTAGAAAATAGAAACATATATTTACATATAGTCCCCCTTACTCCACTAGGGATTAGTGAAGTAAAATACATTTAGTATTGAAAACATCTTTTGGTCAGATGCAGTGACTCATACCTGTAGTCCAAGCACTCTGGGAGGCCGAGGCAGGTGGATTGCTTAAGCTCATGAGTTTGAGACCAGCCTGAGCAAAAGCAAGACCCCATCTCTACTAAAATAGAAAAAATGAGGCAAGAGGATTGCTTGACCCCAAGAGTTTGAGGTTGTTGTGAGCTATGATGCCAGAGCACTCTACCATGGGGCGACAAAGTGATACTCTTGACAAAAAAAAAAAAAAAAAAAAGACAAAAAAACCCCTTAAAAAACAGGTATCAGCATCCAGTGTCTCTGGAATGTTTATTCTAATAAATAGAAAAATCCAAGAATCAGCTGTTACTGTGGATCACTTACTTAAACCATTCAGGTTGGCAATTTTTTCAATGCAGTTTGTAGACAGGGAAAGCTTCCTTTAAGAAAACAAAGAAAAATTTGAATTAATATGAAAAACTTAAATGGTATATCAGAAATTATTCCTCAATAATAGTATCCATGGAAGATAATATTTAAATCACATTTCTTTTTTACATTATATCCTTTTTTTATTAACTCATGGCATTTATTCCTTCATTTTGAAGTATTTTACTTTTCTGATTACAAAAGTTAATTATTGTAGAAAATGATTATAGAAAAGTAAAGAAATTCCCCTTTGAGGGAAATCTGGTGTTATTTATTAAATGTTTTCCCAGGTTCAGTGGCTCACATTATAATCCCAGCTACTTATGAGGCAAAGATAGGAGAATCACTTGAGCTTGGATGATATAGTATGACTCTGTCTCAGAAAAAGAAAATTTTTTAATGGATGTATTTTTTTGACCCAGTAATTCACTTTTAGGAATATAACCTACTGAAATACTAATATAAAAGCCAAAAAAAATATGAACTAGATTATTTGTTGTATTAATATGATTATAATAGCAAAAAAAACCCTGAAAAAAATCTATAAATACCTGTTAACTAAGTAATAGAAAATGAAATACTAAACTTCCTCTAAAACAAATAAGATTGGGCTATAGATACTGACTTGGAAAGATGTCCATAATGTAATAGTTAAGTTTAAAAACAATCTAGCAGGCTCAGCATCTGTAGCATAGGGGTTAAGGCTGGAGGGCTTGAATGTGGCCCAGAGCAACTAAACAACAATGACAACTACAACAACAACAACAACAACAACAACAACAAAAAATAGCTGGGTGTGTGGTGAGCACCTGTAGTTCTAGATACTTGGGAGGCTGAGGCAAGAGAATCGCTTAAGCCCAAGAATTTGAGGTTGCTGTGAGCTGCGACGCCATGGCACTCTACCAAAAGAGACATACAAGTCTCAATAAATAAATGAATGAATTAATTAAAAAATAAATACAATCTAGCAGAACAATATATTTTATACGATCCTTTGTGTAAAAAAAGAAAAACAGAACCACATATATGCATTTGTAAAGATACATTTTTTTCATGTGTTAAATTATTCACAAAGGTATACTGAAAAAAGTCCTATGTAATTTTTTTTTGTTTTTGTTTTTGAGAGAGACTAATTTTGACACCAGTGGTAGAGTGCTATGGTGTCATAGCTCACAGCAACCTCTCGGGCTCAAGCAATTCTCTTGCCTTAGCCTTCCAAGTAGCTGGAACTACAGGTACCCACTATAATGCCTGGCTATTTTTAGAGACGGGGTCTGGGTGTCGATTTTGCTCAGGTGGGTCTTGAACTCCTGAGCTCAAGCAATCTACCCTCCTTAGGATTACAGGCGTGAGCCACAGAGCCTGGTCCAGCCCTGCATAATCTTAACTGTCTTAAACATACCCCCCCAGAGATATGTTTAGTAATTTGTATATATTTTTCTAGGTTTTTTCTATATTTACTTTAATTACATAAAAACATATTTTTAAAAGGAACAGAATTACATATTCTCTTTATTTTATTTTAAGAAATGGGGTCATGCTATGTTGCCTAGGCTGGACTCTAATTGGGAGTCCAGCTGGAACTGTAGGCACATAAGGCACTTACCTGGTTCTAGTATATTTTTTGCATAAAATTTACTAAGATATTAAACATTTTTAACAAGAAAGGAAGATTAAGAATGTATAATTTAGTTGAGTATGGTGGTGTACACCTGCAGTCCCAGCTACTCAAGAGGCGGAGGTAGGATTCCTTGAGCCCAGGAATTTGAGTCCAGCCTGGGCAATATAGCAAGACCTTATACCAAAAGCAAAGCAAAAAATATATATAATCCACATATAAAATAAAATTGTATTGAACATTTAATGTGGGCCCAGCATTCTTCTAAGTACTTTACATATATTAATCATTTTTTTTAGAGACAGACTCTCACCTCTGTCACCCTGGGATTGAGTGCTGCGACGTCATAGCTCACACACAATCTCAAACTTGGGCTCAAGCAATCCTGCTGCCTCAGCCTCCCAAGTAGCTGGGACTACAGGTGCACACCACAACACCTGGCTAGCTTTTTTATTTTTAGTAGATGTTGGGGGGGGGTCTTGCTTTGCTCAGGCTGGTTTCCAACTCCTGAGCTCAGACAATCCATCTGCCTCACCTCCCAGATGCTAGATTATAAGCATGAGCCACCTTGCCTGGCCTATATTAACTATCTTATTCATCACAACAATCTTCTGAGATAAGTATTATTATTATCCACATTTTGCAAATGAAATTGAGGTACAAAAATGTTAAGTAATTTTCCCAATATTATACAGCCACAAATTGGTAGGGCTAAAATTAAAACCCAGGTACGTTTTATTCTCTAGAGCATGTGTCTTACCCTTTATGATCAGACTTAAAGAAATTATCCACTTTTTCTACGCAAACGGCAAAAGAAATTATTGTATAGTGTAAATTACTAGTCAAATCTATATATTTTCTAGTCATCCCCCACTCCCGAGAACTATCAGTGAAAATGTATTTCCTTTAAATCTAGGAATATTGGTTGGGAAAGAATTCTTTAATTTTTGCTTAGGCACTCCGCCCAAAGAGAATGTCAGCAAAAATATGAACAGGTGGACTTGAAGTGGTTTTCAAGGTGCTTTAGTATGGGGTACAAAACTTTCTCAAATTTGTTTGCCTTTGAGATGGCTTTATGATAAAAAGATTATTTGACCACTTTAAAATTGCTCCTGAAGCCAAAAACACATCTTATGGTAAATTTTTATGTGACATACTATACCTCTCATCACAAAGAATAAATTGTATACAACAATTAAATGTTTACTTTTCCCTTTAATCTCAAAGACAGATACTAGACTAATGCACACGTTCACAAATAAATGTCTAAGAGTCATTCAAGTTGTTTACTATAAATACATATTCCTACAAATTTCATCTTTAGATACTCTGTTTTTACAAATCTGGGGTAGGGCTGACCTCCTGCATAAAGTACAGTTGGTCAAGGGATAACACTTACACAAACAGGATAAAGAAGTCAGAAAGATTTCCAGTGATTCTACAGCATTCCACAGCCCTGACAAGAGACAACTGTAGTCTAAAAACGTGGTTATAAGGCATTGTAATTGCCTCAAATTAGCCACAGATCCTGCCGAAACGTGTGTAAAGCATTAAGAAAAGAAATTAAGAGAAATTAACACTTATAGATCTGATATTCAAAGTCATGGGAAATTTATAAGGATTACAAAATACATGTAATTTGATTCCAATTAGAATTTTTTTTTTAATGATAAAGCTCTACAAAAATAAAGACACTGGTTCTTATAAGATGCTGCAATTTTGGTTGATGTTAATTCTCTTGCTTTGTGCCGTTTGTATTTTCTAGGTATTTTATAATATACTTTTTAAATTTTTTTTTTGAGACAGAACCTCAAGCTGTTGCCCTGGGCAGAGTGCCATGGCATCACAGCTCACAGCAACCTCCAACTCCTGGGCTCAACTGATTCTCCTGCCTCCGCCTCCCAAGTAACTTGAACTACAGGTGCCCGCCACAACGTCCGGCTATTTTTTGGTTGCAGCCATCATTGCTGTTTGGCGGGCCCAGGCTGGATTCAAACCCTCGAGTTCAGGTGTATGTGGCTGGTGCCTTAGCTGCTTGAGCCACAGGCGTCAAACCTACAATATACTTCTTTTTTTTTTTTTTACAATATACTTTTTGAACGTTTTTTTTTTTAAAGGGGTATCTCTCAAGCATCTAATAAGTAAACACTGTACTGACTTTGGTGGATAATCTTACAAGAGAAAGCAGGTAGATTTCCTACAGAAAAACAATGTATTGTGTTATTTAGCGTCTCCCAAAAGACTAGGAAAATTTCTATTTTTAAAAACTATACTGAAGACTCGGTGCCCGTAGCACAGTGGTTACAGCACCAGCCATACATACCAAAGCTGGGGGGTTTGAACCTTGGCCCAGGCCAGCTAAACAATAATGACATCTCCAACAAAAAATAGCTGGGTGTTTTGGTGGGCGCCTGTGGTCCCAGCTACGTGGGAGGCTGAGGCAAGAGAATCGCTTAAGCCCAAGTGTTTGAGGTTGCTGTGAGCTGTGATGCTACTGCACTCTACCAAGGGTGACTTAGTGAGACTCTTTAAGAAAAAAAACAACAAAAAAAAACAAAAAACTGTACTGAAAAAGTGTTGTACTGTTCTGTATCACTGCATTAATAATTCTGTAAATCAATACTTTTTTACGGTTAGCCTTGCCACAGGGAAAATTACAGTAAACAAACAAAAATAAATAAAAATCACAGAAAAGAAACATATTTCTCTAGTTTGAGTGTTGAAGAAAAGAAAAGAAAACCTAACAGAAATACTAGAAGGATGAAGAAAGAGAATGAATACTAGAAGGATGAAGAAAGAGGATGAAGTGCAACAGCATAAGCCTTTAGTCCCAGCTACTTCCAAGACAGAGGCAGGAGGATCACTTGAGCCTAGGAGTTGGAGTTTAGCCTAGGCAACACAGTGAGACTCCCATCTCTTTAAAAAAAAAAAAAAAAAAAAAAAAAAAAAAGGAAGGAAGGGAAGGGGAAGGGAGGAAGGAAGAAAGTAAAAGAAAAAAGAGAACTTACTCGCAATTAGCAAGCATGGACAATGATGCATCCATCTTCTCTATAGGGGGAATCTGGGCATAAAGCTTTATCTCTTTGGCATCAGATGGTTTCTGACCAGTTTTCTCTTCCTATGAGAAAAATTAATTTAGAAGAAAATGATTGATCCCTGATTGTAATGTGGAACGAAAAGAGGCCTGAATATCCCCAGGCTTTTCAATGTTTATTTCAAAATAACTATTAGAATTTAACAAACCATTTAATAATTCTTTACCATTCATTTATTGGAAACATTTATTTACTGATCCTGATTACCAGGCTTTTCTATTTGACTGAATGAGATAACTGATAGGTCCCTACCAAATGGAAATGAAGAGAAAAGAAAATAACTATTTTGTAATTAAAATCCTTGAAGCATTTATCAAATAACAAAAATAAAGCACAACAACAAAAAAAAATTTTTTTTTTTTTTTTTTTTTTTTTTTTTTGAGACAGTCTCAAGCTGTCAGCCTGGGTAGAGTGCTGTAGCATCACAGCTCACGGCAATGTCAAATTCTTTGGCTTAAGCGATTCTCTTGCCTCAGCCTCCCAAGTAGCTGGGACCACAGGTGCCCACCACAATGCCTGGCTATTTTTTGGTTGTAGTTGTCATTGTTGTTTGGTGGGCCCAGGCTGGATTCAAACCTGTCAGCTCTGGTGTATGTGTCTGGCACCCTAGCCGCTTGAGCTACAGGTGCCGAGCCAACAACAAAAACATTTTCCTGGGAAAAATTCCTTGTCCCTAAACAACCTTTAGTACTAAGTATACAATTTAAAATTTAATTATCAGTGTATGTTGCCTAAAAATAGTGTCAAAGCACCTCATTACTTAGAGATAGTTTTATCTCTCCCAACAGAACTGGAAGTTCAGGAACAATTTCCTTTGCTTTTTTCTATTTTCCATAGAAAATTGTGTATGTAAGACACACAAAAAAAATCTCCTTTGAAAAACTTAAACTACCACACAACAATAACAGAAAATACACAATCAACTGTAAAAAGAGATTTAACACATCCACTCAGTACTTATTTTTTGTGTCATCCATTTGTGGGTTAGGGGAAAGGAATACCTAGAAGATACCTAGAAGATCCTCTATAAATGTTCAGTTAATCAATGAAAGAGTGAAATTGACATCATCAAATAATCCTAAAGCCAAAATGTATGGCCATAATGTAATCTAGAAATAGACTCTACAAACCAAAACAAAAAACCAACCACTTATTATAACTAAAATAAAGTCCTAAATCTAATTGAAGGAAAGTCAAATCTAATACTGAGTCCACTCTATACTCTTTTTTCTTTAACAGACTTTTCTCTTTTTTTAATTTATTTTTTATTATTTTTTATTAAATCATAACTTTGTACATTGATGCATTTATAGGGTCCAGGGTACTGCTTCGATATACAATGTAAAATGCTTACATTTAACCAAATATTATAGAAATGAATTTTTAAAATGTAATTAAACAAGAAATTTATAAGCACCAAAACAAGAATTCAAATATTTCACTAATCTATCTACTTTCCTCTATTTTCCCTAGACTCAAAGGCTTCTAGAAGTCTTTTTATTCAAAGCCACTAACAAAAGCAAAAACTAAATTATTAGGCAAAAGACTAATGATAAATAGACAAGTTAAAGGACCCCAAAAGTAAGGATCCATTTCTGTACTCTATAGAAATTCTGCCTATAATGTCGAATTACAACTGTTCAAACTTTATAAAATGGCATGCAGGCTCAGCACCCGTAGCACAGTGGTTATGGTGCCAGCCACATACACTGAGGCTGGCGGGTTCAAACCCAGCCCGGGCCAGCTAAAAAAATAGCTGCAACAAAAAATAGCTGGATGTTGTGGCAGACACCTGTATTCCCGCTACTTGGGAGGCTGAGGCAAGAGAATTGCTTAATCCCTAGAGTTGGAGGTTACTGTGAGCTGTGATGCTACAACACTCTACTGAGGGTGACACAGTGAAACTCTGTCTCAAAAAAAAAAAAAAAGAAATGGCATTCAAATTATTTGCAATTTATATTTTCATGATTTCTACAATGTCTTTCTGACATTACTATACACTTTAGTATTTTAATTCCATTTTTTTTTCTGTTGGCTATGCATGATTTACATTTGTCCCACATTGGCTGCCTCTATTCTAACCTTCAAGATGCTAAAACCACCACCTGCCCTAAAGCTTAAATTCCATTCTATTACCTAAAAATGGCATGTTGTTTAAATGATAAAGTTGAAAAAAAATATATAACACAGAGATTCCAGCAATTTTACAGTAACAGATAAATCAGCCTCTCCATATTTAAATGTTCCAATGGTCAGATTTTTTAATTGAAATTTTTATTAAGATATTTGAAGATCTATGTAGTTACAAAAAAAATACCGAGTGATAGCTTATGCAGTTTCCCAGTTTCCCCAAATGGTAACATTCTGTAAAACTATAGTACAATATCATAATGAGGATATTGCTACTGATACAATCCACCAATTTTAATTTTATTTTCCTAAATTTACTTGTACTCATTTGTATGTATGAATGTGTATTAAATTCTATACAATTTTATTACCTGTGTAGGTTCATGTATCCACCATCAGAATCAAGGAAGCTGAATAGTTCCAGCAAGAATTCCTTGTATTGAATGATCAGATTTAAGTAACCAAAAATTTTCCTTGTATGATTTCTAAAAGAAGGGAAAATTCATGTACTCACCCATCTGGCTAGGGCTTCTTTGATTGTTGTTGCTTTTGCCTTAAGAAAAGAAAAAACAAGCCTGTCTCTATTGGCATGATTTATTGATTCAATTTTCATGCAATAATTACTAACCTTGGTTTCTACCATTAAAAGGATTGATTTCTTTGAGAATTTATATACAAAGAGGGTGTTGGGGGTGTTTTAATTTCCTAACATGAGAATGACTTATTTAATATCTCTCAAAGAATATGAGAAAATCATTATATAATGGAGTGGTTCTATGCCGCGATGTATTTTCATTGTTACAAAGGGGTCACAACCCACTGGTTGAGAACCTCTGATATAATGCTTCATTCCCACCTGGTTTACAAAAAATACACAGCTTTCAACACCTGATATTAAAATATATCTTACTTCATTGATTCTAAGATCCAAACCTTTTTCGCTTTTTTTTTTTTTTTTTTTTTGCAGTTTTTGGCCAGGGCTAGGTTTGAACCCACCATCTCCAGCATATGGGACCGGTGCTCTACTCCTTTGAGCCACAGGCGCTGCCCTCTTTTTCACATTTTAACACTGAAATTTGGATACATCTTATAATCAGGAACAATTTACAATTGCTGTGGCCAAATGGCAGTGGTAAAGTCTTAGAAAAACATTAACCATTTTATTTCATATACACATATTCCACTTTATGTTTATAAAGGATGACTGACATAAGTATTGGTACATCTAAATATATTTAAAGGAACTCTATCAATAAGTACAAAATAACAATTTTAAATGATAAGAAAGTGTTTGTAGTCTAGGTACAGTGGCTCACGCCTGTAATCCTAGCACTCTTAGAGGCCAAGGCAAGAAGATTGCTTGAGCTAAGGAGTTTGAGACCAGCCTAAGCAAGAGCAAGATCCTCATGTCTAAAAAGTACCCAGGTGTTGTGGTAGGTGCCTGTAGTCCCAGCTCCTTGGGAGGCTGAGGCAAGAGGATCACTTGAGCTCAAGAGTTTGAGGTTGCTGTGAGCTATGATGCCATGGAAGTTTAACCAGGGTGACAAAATGAGACTCTGTCTCAAAAAAAAAAAAACAAAAAAACAAACAAAAAACAACATTTAATAGAAGGACTTCACCCAGTAAATGCAAGCAGTGTAACCTGGCTCATTGTACCCTCAATGATTCCCCAACAATAAAAAAAAAAAAAAAAAAAAAAAAAAAAGATTTCAAACGCATTAAGAATGCCCACTATCATTGCTACTGTTTAACATGGTACAGAAGTCTTTATCAATATTATGATAAAAAGAAATACAAATTGGAATGATTAAAAGGAAAAAATAAAATCACCACTATGTGCAGATGATCATCTATATAGAAAACCTAAAACTGACAAAATGTTAGAGCAAATGAAGTTCAGCAAGTAAAGAACACCACTGACAAAGTCAGCAGTAAAATTGGAAGATATTTTCAATGTGAAACCAACATAGGACTAATATCTAGAATACACAAGGAACTTCTAAAGTTCCAAAACAAAAAGAAAAGTGGAAAAGTTGGCAAAAATATGAACAGATAATTCACAGAAACTGAAACCCAGATGACTAATAAGACTATCAAGGGGTGTTTGAATTCACTGAAAATCAGAAAACTGCAAAGTAAAGAACGGGACGCTAAATACATCCTCAGTTAGAAAGTCGGAGAGCATGTAGAGAAATGGGAACTCTCACGCATTGCTGGAGAAAGCTAACACTGGGTGAGCCATTCTGGAAAGCAGTCTTACAATGCCTAGGGCAATTAAGTATGTATAGACCCTATGAAACAGCATTACTATTCCTGGGTGTGTTTCCCAGAGGATCCATAAAAGGGCACATTTTTGCCACAACATTGTTTGTGGAGGCCCAGTTGGAAGCAATTTAGCTGTCTACTATGGCAATATAAATTGGTATAAGGTCACTGGTTCCCCTATAGACAGCAGGAGTCAAAAATTCAAGTGCCTAAAGGACCAAGAGGACATCATTAATGGGTAAAGCTGGTTAGATAAGCATAGAGCCCGCATAAAGAGGATTATCTTTACTCAGTTCCAGACAATTGTTAGGGGTGAGAATAGGGGAAAAGAGTTACCCTAATACCATACTTCTTCAAATATAAAAACTTTCTTAATTGTAAGTAACACCCTTACTTTATGTGCCATTGAAAAAGAAAAGATGCTGCCAAATATATGACACCATATTCTGGTAATACTAACATGTAAAAACCAATATGTCTAATGGTAAAACATGGCATTTCTGATTTTTCAAAGATGCCAAAATCTGGGTTTTAATGTGAAATAGGATCATTTTTAAGACATTGGAAGCTAATATTTTAAAAACTGAAATACCATCTGGGCCTATATTTCTGGAGAGTCCTAGGTCTAGCAGTGTGCAGACTCAGCTAATGCATGTAATTAAAAGTCATGCAGTGCATGATGACATTTCAGTCATATTCTATATTTGTATAATACCATATTTGTACTGTACCTTTTCTATGTTTAGAAAAATAAACAGTATTGCACTCCAAGTGCATACAGTATTCAGTACAGTAACATGCTGTATAGGTTTGTAGCCTAGGAACCATGTAGCCCAGGTGTGTAGTAAGCTCTACCATCTGGGTTTGTTTAAGTACAGTTTATAATGTTTGCAGGACAAAACTGCCTAATGATGAATTTCTCAGAACATTAAGTGATGCACCATTGCAGTGATTCTGATTCTCTATTTGAAATTTTTCAATAATACCCATGGCTCGAACTTTCATAATTACTTGGGGCCGAATCTTTCTTCACCTGAATATAAGCCTAGGTTCCAGAACTTTTAGCTTTCCTAGACAGTGGTTTTCAGCTAACTTCCCGTGGAATAAAGTAAGGAGAGCAAGGGGGAAAACTACTTTTAAAAGAATGGTATTTAATCTTGTGGTTGAGGGCTGGCATGACTTCCTCATCATTTCAATCTCCTGGGCTCAATTTCTGCTCACTTGGTATGGCATTTGAATCACAAAAAGAACACAATTATACTTATTTTTCACAAACATCTCCATCTGGTAAGACAATCATATACTTTGCTAAATAGCTTTGGCTGGGTCTGTAACCCTTTTTAAACTACTAGTTGGAACTACCAAGTAGGTAAGCAAGGGAGTTCACACTTTAAGTAGCTGAGGAGCATCACTAGGTAAAATCATTACTTCATAAAGAACTGATTGGATTGGTAGATTTCAAACCTAAGGAGGCAGCAGCATTTCTCAAAGTGTAGTGAGACATCCCCAAATTTTAGAATCACTTGAGGTGTGTTGCACATTCCTGAACTCCCCAATCATATTTAAACTTCATAATCTACATTTGGACAAGTCCATACGTTTTCATACTGAAATTTGATAAAAATCCCTAACACAGAGGGTGCTGAAAAAATGTATATACATTTTAAGAAAGGAAAAAATTGTATTAAAACTGTAATATCCGTGGATTGCTTGAGCTCAGGAGTTCGACACCAGCTGAGCAAGAGCGAGACATTGTCTCTTAAAAAAAAAAAAGCCAGGTTAACATAGCCTTCCTGGCATTTTCTTAGTTATTGCCCTAAGACCAGTGTGATGAAAATGTGTCAAATGGTCTATAAAACTAGTGTATGGTGCCCCATGATCACATTAATGTACACAGCTATGATTTAAAAAAAAAAAAAAAAAAAAAAGCCAGGGGTTGTGGTGGATGCCCGTAATCCCAGCTACTGGGGAGGCTGAGGCAAGAGAATCACTTAAGCCCAAGAGTTGGAGGTTGCTGTGAACTTTGACGCCATGGTACTTGGCACTCTGCCGACCGAGACAAAGTGAGACTCTGTCTCAAAAAAATAATAAATAAATAAAATAAAATAAAATTGTAATACCCAAGTCACGTTTGACTTCTGCAGTTACAAAAGGCACTCAAACGTGACTTGTATTCATCTTTTGTCATCGGCATGTATTGAGTATTACAATTTTCATCCAATTTTATCCTTTCTTAAAATGTGTACACTTTTTTGGCACCCTCTGTATACCCATCAGAGTGGTTTTACAGTGTTACCTAATAACTGCACTTACAGTCATTCAGAGAACCACCTGGGTGCACCACAGTTTATGAATGCTGCTGCAGTAGGTGTTACACAGACCCCTCTGGTCACCAGCCCCTCCCTTTCTCACCAGGAAGAAACTTAAATTACTTCTATGTAAAGAGACATCTTTATCTTACTCTCCTGCCCATCACCATTTCCACTCCAATCCGCTCTTTTCAGAGAATTTCCTGCTCTTTGCCCTCCCTCTTCTTGTGTCAAAGAGTCCCTCCACCCTAACCCAACCTCCAATCCACCTCAGGCCGCCCTCACCCCATACAACCCCCTGCCAGGACTTCTTTTTTCGCCTAAGGCCTCTGACTCCACGGAGCTAGAGTCCGCTACCTGCTGCTTTTTGCTTTTCGAGAACACCCCGACCCTCAGCACGCCATGGTCACTCTTTTCCACTCCCAATCTCTTCTCGGCATTGGCTACCAGGCCCGAAGGGTACTCACCATTCCGGCGGTTGCTACTGTCACTGCTCTGGTTGCTAGGGCCCGCCGGGGTCAGTGCGCGTGCGCACTCCGCGGATGCCGTCCCCGGCAGGTCCTTTCTCTCCGCCCTCAGGGTGGCGCGAGCGGGGCATTGTGGGACAGCGGCGCCGACACCGAGGTCCTCCCGCTGGGCTACTGCTAGCAATCCGGTGTCTGCCTGCGTCTCGAGAGTTCCAGGGTTTAACTAAGCACGGAACGGTCAGGGAGTGTGCTTTTCCTTGCCTAAAGTAATTGTAGCTGGTCTGCAGTGACATACCAGCTTACAGTTTAAAACTTAAGTATTTCCCCATAACAGCTGCCCCCCTCTTAAAGAAGGTTCTAAATTCCTTTCCCGGCCGGGCGCGGTTGCTCATGCCTATGATCTCGGCGCTTTGGGAGGCCGAGGCAGAAGGACGGAGAAACCGCCTCTGCTGGAAATGGACAAATTAGCCGGATGTTGTGGCGGGCGCCTATAGTCCCAGCTACTCGGCAGGCTGAGGAAGAAGGATCGCTTGAGCCCAAGAGTTTGAAGTTGCTGTGAGCTCATCTAATGCCACAGCACTCTAGCCTGGGTGACAGAGTGAGACTGTCTCAAAAAAACAAAGCAAATAAATAAATAAGTTCCTTTCCCCGACAGACTCCTTTTCAGGTCCTTTTCCAGATGCAGAGAATAAAGCGCTTGTTGTAATTAACCTCCCTATCCGACCGAGGATGCTTAAATTGTAAATGCCTCCGAATTTTCTCTCTCTCACCCTCTCTGAGTCTCATTCTGTTGCTCACGCTAGAGTGCCATTGCCACAGCCTAAGCTCACAGCAAGCTCATACTCTTGGGTTCAAGCGATCCTGTTGCTTCAGCCTCCCGAGTAGCTGGGACTACAGGTATGTGCCACTAGTCCGCTAGTTTTTCTCTTTTCTTTTTTAATTAATTAATTAATTTGTGTTAAATTAAATTAAATTAAATTAATTGTGTTAGACAGAGTCTAACTATGTCGCCCTCGGTAGAGTGCTGTGGCATCACAGCTCATGGCAACCTCAAACTCTTGGGATTAAGTGATTCTCTTGCCTCAGCCTCCCAAGTAGCTCAGACTACAGGCGCCCACCACAACACCCGGCTATTTTTTGGTTGTAGTTGTCATTGTTTTAGCAGGCCCAGGCTGGGCTGGAACCTGCCAGCCCCTGTATTTGTGGCCGGGCGCCCTAACCACTAAGCTACAGTACCGAGCCAGCTAGTTTTTCTCTTTTTAGTAGAGATGGACTCTCACTCTTGCTCAGGCTGGTCTCGTACGCCAGAGCTCAGGTAATCCACCCGCCTGGGCCTCCCAAAGTGCTGAGATTACAATTGTGAGCCACCGCCCCCCTCCTCCACAGAATTTCTTGTTTCTTTACCTCTAACCCTCCAGGAAGCCAGGGAAGTGGCCAAATGCTCAATTGAACATTTAAAATATCACAGAATGCTCATTTTATGTAACCAAGCTTTTTTTCTCCCTCCTACTAAATTATCTAATCATCCTCAAAAAAAGATTCATACAGCGATCAGGGATATGGAGAAATAAGGACGCACAAATACACTGCTGTTTATAATTGATACAGCCTTTCTGGAGAGCTGCAGGCATTATGTATTAAAAGCTTCAAAAACTTTGGACCCAGCAGTTCTACTTCTACTACTTTATCCTGAAGTAATAATCAATTATTCTTCAGAGAGATGTATGTTTGAAGCTTTAATAATGTTAATTAGGGATTAAATCTGCAGGTGGTAGGTATAGGCCAGGAGGGCGGTTCCTAGGGGTGAAGAAGCTCGAGACCAATCAGTTGAAAGGACTGCAGGAAACCATAGTTAACGAAAAATCAGGAATCTGAGGTCTTGAGGTTTACACACCTTGTTCTGTAAGAACACCTGTCAATCATTTGGTAATATCCCATACCTCACTGTAAGCTCACCTCCCAACCAAGACAATAAAGGAAACCACCTCAGAGTCCTCAATATCTTTCTACACTCCTGGAGACTGACCTGTTCCTTTTTCTGGAATGTATTTTCAACTTTGTATAGCTCCCTTTTTGTAATAAAAATTGTTTGTGTGTGTGCCACACAACTGCACTTAGCAGCTAGAGTGCCAGCCACATACACTGGAGCTGGGGTTCCAACCCAGCCCGGGCCTGCCAAACAATGATGACAACTGCAACCAAAAAATAGCTGAGTGTTGTGGCGGGTTCCTGTAGTCCCAGCTACTTGGGAGGCTGAGCAAGAAAATTGCTTAAGCCCAAGAGTTTGAGGTTGCTGTGAGCTGTGATGCCATGGCACTCTACCGAGGGCTCACATAGTGAGTGTCTCAAAAAAAAAAAAAAAAAAAAATATTCGTGTGGAATTGCTTCCTGTTTGTGGTCTCTATGACCTACTGGTCCTGCTTATGATACTTCCAAGTGAGGAGCCAAAGAACCAGAACAACAGTCTGCCAACAGGGTGGACCTGACAATAAAAAGGAGAAAATAAACCCAAATGTCATAAAAGAGAATTGGTCAGTAGTATTGAATGTCCCAACAATGAAATAATACACTTCTGACATAAGAAAATGACTCCCAATGCTGGAAATCATTTAAGTCCAAGTGGGTCCTTAGCTTTGCACAAGGAAGCATTCAGGTGCAAGCCAACAGTATAAAATGAAAGTGAGATTTATTCAAAGCCTATAAAAGTCTATTCCACAGACAAAGCAGAGGCTAGCTCTCCCTGGAGAAGAGAATGGGAACCCATAATTCCTGTTCCCCCTCTTTTTAAGAAAGGGCTTAATTATAGTCTAAACAAGGGGAGGAATATTCATGAGCAGGATTGATGTTTTCCTTGAATTAAGGTGACACCACCACCCCCTTTGACCAAATATGGTCAAACAGGAAGTGTTGAGGTGTCAAGTGTGATGGGAATGGGAGGTTTTCTTAGAAACTTTTATGGTAATGAAATGTATATTGAATCTGTATGGTCAAGAGGTGGTCAATTTCTCCATCATCTTGGTTCTAACTGGTTGAACTTGCCCTGCCTACATCCTGTTTTGATTAGGGTAGCTTCAAACTTTGTTTTGAGACTTCCTGACAGGGTAATGCTATAGTAGTAATTAATGCCCAAAGCAATGCCTGCTGCAATGTCCAAAGCAGTGCCCAAAGCAGTACCTGCCAGTTCCCTGTCTCAGTTCCACTGAAAATATTGCTAAAGTAAGGCACAGAGGCTCATCCCTGTAATCCTAGCACTCTGGGAAGCTGAGGCAGGAAGATGCCTTGAGCCTAAGAGTTGGAGGTTGCAGTTAGCTAGGATGAGATATGATGGCAGCCATTGCACTCTTCTATGGTTGACAGAGACTCTCCAAAGAAAAAAAATTGCTGAAATGCATCTATGCATATGCAAAGATAGTTATATTTTATGCAAGTTACAAAATAAATTGGTATGATTGTCTTTAAAATTTATATATATCACACACATATATACATAAACATATATTTTAAAGGATATTATGAGGGTTAAATGTTTGTTAAGTACAGAATTCTGTCTCCCCAAAATTCATGCTGAAAGCTTAATGCCCATTGTGGCAGTATTTGGAGATAGGGCCTTTAAGGAAGTAAGTAAGGTTAAATGAGGCCTCGTGATGGGGCAGTGATCCAACTGGACTGGTGTTTTTATAAGAAGAGTAGGAGATGCCAGGAACACCAGCACAGAAAAAAGGCCATGTGAGGACCTCACTGGAAATTCACCCTGCCAGCACCTTGATTTTAAGACTTCCAGCCTCCAGAACTGTGAGGAAATACATTTCTATTGTTTAAGCCACTCATTCTGTGTGATTTTATTATGGAAGCCTGGGAAGCTAATACAATGTTCATTTTCTTTTTTTTATGGTCTGTTTTTGCAATGTTTCATTTTTGTCTACATTCTTACTTGTTTATGTTCTAAAATGTGGATGTTTTAAATTTTGAAATAAAATAAATTTCATTTTGAAAAAGGTAATTTAATATTTTTAAAAATAGGAAATAGTAAAATGTTTATTAAAGAAGTAAAAATGCAGTGGCTCACACCTGTAATTCTAGCACTATGGGAACCCAAGGCAGGTGGATCCCTTGAGCACAGGAGTTTAATACCAGACTGAGCCAGAGTGAGACCCTGCCTTTACTAAAAGCAGAAAAAACTAGCCAGGCATTGTGGCAGGTGCCTGTAGTCCCAGCTACTCAGGAGGCTGGGACAAGAAGATTGGTTGAGCTCAGGAGTTTGAGGTTGCTATGAAGCCATGGCACTCAACTCAATGGTGACTGAGACTTTGTCTCAAAAAAAAAAAAAAAAAAAAGAAAGAAAGAAAAGAAAACAAAAGAAAAGAAAAATGTTCATTCATAACATATCCAACTTTTGTTCCTACAGTTTTTTTCAGAAGACCTCCATACCTCCCTGCCTCTCCTAATTGGAATTCTTCTTTGCCTGCCAATATCTACTGATTTTATGTGTCTATAATTGGAATCCAATCCCAAACATATCTAATAACCCAACAAATATTCATTTTACTAAAAGCTATGGATTACACCATATGGAACTGGTATTAATGGTAAAATATCATTAATAAATCAATGTTCGGCTTGGCGCTTGTAGCACAGTGGTTTCAGTGCCAGCCATATACACCGTGGCTGGCGGGTCCGACCCCAGCTGGGGCCAGCTAAGCAACAATGACAACTGCAACAGAAAAATAGCCGGGCATTGTGATAGGCGCCCATAGTCCCAGCTACTTGGGAGGCTGAGGCAAGATAATCACTTAAGCCCAAGAGTTTGAGGTTGCTGTGAGCTGTGATACGACAGCACTCTACCAAGGGTGACATAATGAAACTCTGTCTCAAATAAATATCTGGCTCGGTGCCTGTGGCTCAAGCAGCTAAGGCGCCAGCCACATACACCTAAACTGGCAGGTTCGAATCCAGCCTGGGGCCTGCCAAAAACAATGACGGCTGCAACCAAAAAAAAAAAAAAAAAAAAAAAAATAGCCGGGCGTTGTGGAAGGCGCCTGTAGTCCCAGCTACTTGGGAGGCAGAGGCAGGAGAATGGCTTGAGCCCAGGAGTTGGAGGTTGCTGTGAGCTGTGATGCCATGGCACTCTCTACCCAGGGTGACAGCTTGAGGCTCTGTCTCAAAAAAATAAAATAAAATAAAATAAAAATAAATAAAAATTGATCTTGATGCTTGCTCAGAATGTTACTTCTACTTCCTCATCACTGCAGTAGAAAACTTTGATCATGAATATGTATGTTTATTTACCACTACATAAACTGTGTATCATCAGAAATTTACTGTCTTTGCAAATTAATTCACACTACCTTGGTACATTTCACTTAAGACCCTTTTGAATTTCAGATTCTCAAAAGTTAAAAACATTCACACAGAAAAAACAACAGAATTATATAACTTGGATCCTTCCTTTGTTATTTTATATCCTGCAAAATAACAAAATACATTACAAAGCTGTTCACCAGAGAATATGGTTTTGTGTCTGCTTGCTCTTACGTTGAGCCTGGATTAAAAAAAAGGTGAAAGCTTAAAAATATTATTTAAGCAGTGTCCCAAAATTCAAGAAATCTAGCAAACCCTTCAAAAAGTATGGGTAAAATAGTGTCAAATGATAGGAAACAGAACCAAATACAGCATATTAAAAAATATTTAATGAAAAAATGTGAATAAAAAGAAAAAATGATCACATTTAACAGATGATTAGAGATTGAACAAAATAACTAAAAGTTATATACCTTAAAATAGTAATAAAAAGAACCTAAACGCTATTATAAGCATTTTCCATAAGGTTGTTTATATAGTTAAGAGGTTTATCAATTCAAATTAGAATGAGCATTGTATCAAATTCTGATAATCAATTTCTCAGATTATAATTCCCCAACAGTTATTTGACTAAAAAAATCTATTTTTCTCCTGTGTTTTTAGTTAAATAAATCTCTTGATGAATCCTAGCCTTAAGCTAATCCCCCCCTCCAAAATCCAAAGTGCTGAGATTGCAGATGTGAACCTGGTGGTAGATGTACTTCCGAATCAGTGGCAGAGATTTTCTTTAGATTAAAAGGCAGTCCTGGCAGGATTAATCTACCACATGTAAGGCCAGTAGCTGTATTAGAGGTGCAGCCATTGATGCTCATAACTGCAGCTATATTTGGAAGAAAGGTAGCCATGGAAAATGCCAATTCTGCCCATTTGACTGAGCCGATCACTCCAATGTTTGGACCTTTGACCTGCAGATGGAAGAAAATGAAAAACATGGAAAAAGACAAAGAAAGTATGATTTTTTTTTTTTTTTAAAGACAGAGTCTTACATTGTTGCCCTCAGTAGAGAGTTGTGGCATCACAGCTCACAGCAACCTCAAACTCTTGGGCTCAAGCAATTCTCTTGCCTCTGCCTTCTGAGTAGCTGGGGCTATAGGTGCCCACAACAACACCCGGCTATTTTTAGAGACAAGGTTTTGCTCTGGCTCAGGTTGATCTCAGAACCTGTGAGCTCAAGCAATCCACCCATCTGGGGGCTCCCAGAGTGCGGAGATTACAGGCGTGAGCCACCATGCCCGGCCTAGAAAGTATGATTGTTAATCATACTTTCACAAAGTCCTCAATAAAGGAAAGTCTTTTATTGTTAATCATTTATCAGATAGCTCATTTGTTTATTTATTTATTTATTCAATAGGTATCTGTTTTGGATATTTTCCAACTCATTAGTACCACTTAATTTATCCATTCTTTTCTGGCCCCAATGAGTTCATCTGGAATGAATTTTTTTTCCATTCACGTTTGGGTGACTTTCCACGAATTTAACTGCTTCTTCAAAGTAATCTAGATTTAATCCTTCATGATTGGAAGTAGATCTTCATAGCCAAAAATTGGCAAAGCCAAAGTGGCAAAACCTTGACAAGCCAGGAGACTTGCTCAAGATTCATTTAATCCTTTGTCACCAAATATATCAATCAGACCAGGAAAAGGACCATCTCCTATAAAAGGGATTAAAGTTGGGTTAAATGACAGATCACTTGGGTTAAATGACACATCACTTAATATTGGGCACCCACCCAACATTTTCTAAATACAATTTGAATTCCATAACTTATCTTTTTTTATTTCTGTTGCCCAGGCTGGGGTGCATGGGATACAGTGGCCTGATCATACGTCACTGCAGTCTTAAACTCTTGGGCTCAAGATACCCTCCAACCTCCCAAGCAGCTGAGACTTCAGGCACATGCCCAGATAAAATTTTTTATTAGATTACTTTTTTGTAGAGATGGGGTCTTGCTATGTTTCCCAGCCTGGTCTGGAACTCTTGGCCTCACGTGATCTTCCTGCCTCAGCCTTCCAGACTGTTGGAATTACAAGTGTGAGCCACCATACCTGGCCTCTCTCTCACTTAGGTTAAACATCTACCTATTTGTGGCCTTGGGAGCAAGATGGTGGCTGAGTAACAACTTACCTGCAACTGGGCACGGTGAGTCTGGGGAGATAAGACTCCAGGCATCTCTGGCTGGTGGGATCTGCCTATAATCTTCCCTTTGAGGATACAGGGAGTCAGCAAGGGACTTCTGACCCCAAGAGGAGGAGAAAAACAGTGGAAAACTGGCAAGTGGTTGCATGTGTTTGATTGACCTAATCCCACCGGCAGCCGTAAGTACAAGCAGCAGTGAGACTGCAAACCAGAAAGGCCTTACCTGTAAATGGTTTCAGTGTTTTTGGACTTGGCACTCAGTTGAACTGCCTTGGGGAGAGCTTGAGCAGGAGTGCGGAGAACTTTGGGCATTGTCTAGGGCCCTAGACTGAGCTGCTGAGCCAGACGGAGCTCATAGTGTTCGGCTGTGGGCCGCAGGGAGCCATTGTGAGAGAACTGCCACGGCAAGCTCCACCCTCAGGGTCACAGAGCAAGGCTTTGGCAGGAGTTAGTAACCTAGTGACTGAGCAGCCTAAAGGCAGGGACTGAGCTGCCTTACAACCTTAACCTTCAGGGGCAGAGTAAGACCAGTTTTGGCACACTAGAGCCTCGGACTGTTGCCCTGGGTAGAGTGCCGTGGCATCACAGCTCATAGCAACCTCAAACTCATGGGCTTGCTGCTGCCTGGACCTCCATAAGAGCTGTGCCACGACCCCCGACCCGTGACCTGTACCCGCTGGGCCTTCGCATGCCCTGACCAGGAACTGCGGGAGCCTCGCAGCCCTGCATCCTCCCTCCTGTACCCTCCCTGCCTCCACACTGGCCCGCTCATCTGGCCAGGGACTCTGGTAGCCGCGTGCCCTCTGGAGCCCTCCCTGCCTCTGCGCAGAGCCCTTCTCCTGGCCAGAGACTGCCAGAGCCTTGGGCTCTCTGTGCCAAACTCACTGGGCACCAGGCAGTCCCAGAACTGTGCGCACCACCACCTGCCCTGTTGCTGGATCCAGGTGTGTCATACTCCACAGCTGCTTCCACAACCAGAACTCCCCGGCTGGGACAGCCCCAGAGGGTTGCTCCCTACATAGATCCAGCAACAATAGAGTAATCCTGCTGGGGTCTAATCTTGGAGAGACACCTCCCCAACTCTGAGGACAGCCAGAGACAACGATAAAAAACAATCATGAGGTGATATCAACAGAAAAACTCTGGCAATATGAATAATCAGAGTAGATCAACTCCCGCAAGAATCAATGGGGCAGACACAGCACAAGATCCCAGGCACAAACAAATAGCTGAGATGTCAGAAATCAAATTCAGAATCTGGATAGCACTTAAGATTGAATTAGAACTCCAAGCAGTAACCCAAAAGATATCTCAAGAATTCAACAAATTCAAAGACCAAATGACCAAAGATTTAAACACATTGAGACAAGAAGTTGCATCCCTCAAAGATCTGAGAAACATAGTAGAATCCCTCAGTAACAGAATGGAGCAAGCAGAAGAAAGGATTTCAGACATTGAAGACAAAGCTTTTGAATGCTCCCAAACTCTCAAAGAGGAAGAGAAATGGAGGGCAAAACCAGATCACTCTCTCAGAGAGCTCTGGGATAATTCAAAGAAAACCAATATGTGTCTTATAGGGATCCCCAAAAGTGACGAGAGATTATGAAGGAGAACTTTCCAGACATGCCAAGAGATTCTGAAATTCAGATAGCAGACAATTTCAGAACTCCAGCACGACGCAACCCAAATAAGACATCCCCCAGACATATCATAATCAATTTCACTAAAGTTAATATGAAGGAGAAAATTCTGAAAGCAGCCAAACAAAAGAAAACCATCACCTACAAGGGCAAGAATATTAGAATAACTGCAGATCTCTCTGCTGAAAGCTTTCAAGCTAGAAGGGGATGGTCATCAACTTTTAATCTCCTAAAACAAAATAGCTTTCAACCCAGGATCCTGTGCCCAGCTAAACTGAGTTTCATTTATGATGGAGAATCAATGACATTCACATGTTGAAGAAATTTGCCATAACTAAACAAGCTCTCCAGGATATTCTCAGACCTACCTTCCATAAAGATGAGCATAATCCTCCACCACAAAAGTAAATCCACCCAGAAAATTTTGATCAAATTCCAACTTCCACAGTCACAAAAGGATTAAAAATGTCCACTGGACTCTCAAAAGGCTTATCAATATTCTCAATTAATGTGAATGGTTTAAATTGTCCTCTAAAGAGGCA
>CAUYPK010033343.1:0-10545 GCA_963574355.1 Loris lydekkerianus
GCTGGAGGTGTTCACTCAGTTCCAGCCCCACCCTTAGTTTATGTTTCTGGGTGAACAGAACAAGCCTGTGGGAGTTTGTTTCTGACCCTGCTATATTCCTCTGCAGAGGAGAGGCTGATTTGAGTTCCCAGAACCTGTGCCGCAGGCCCTGTCTTTACTCTTGCAGGTTTGTATTTGCAGCACGATTAGTTGTCAGCTGTAGCCTCTTGGCCTTCTTTGTCTATAAGCTGGGGAATCCCCTGAGGGCCAGGTGCGTCTTAGGCTTAGTAAAGTGGTCCTCTGGATCAGCCCCACCCTAGGAGTTTCCCGGCTCTGCGGGTGCGTTTTCTAGTCCCCGTGTTCCACCCAGGTCAGTACCGCTTCAGGCAAACCCTTTACTCACAGGGCCTGCGTTTCAGTCCCAGGTCTGTTCTGTGGTGGTTGCCATCTGAGAAGATGCTTGGTCTCATCTGGTTGCCCAGACAGGAGGGGTGGCTACATTATATCTGGAGGTGGGCCTTGTTATTACTTAAGATGGCTGTTGCTCTGCACCTCGGGGCACCACTACTCCAGTGTGATTCCCTCTTAGCCGACCGTCGTCTTCTCACTCCTGTGCTGCATAATCAGCACTGGCCATCTGCAGTCCAGGTCCTGTCTATGCCTCTCAAGAGTTTACCCAAGAATCTGGACTCCTGGGGGGCAGGCCTCCAGACCATGGAGTGAGAGTGGAGGGGTGTGCTGGAGCTCAGAGTTGCAGGTCGTAACACCAAGCTCATTGAGACCAAATGAACAAATAAACAGATACAAAGGCTACCAGGCACACGGGCCCATAGATACAGAAACAGATGGAAACACATAGACATACAGACACCCACGACAACAGCAATATAAAAACAACTGCAATGAAAATAGTGATAATCATCAAATAATTGAAAGAAAGAAAAAAGAGAGAATAAAGTGGTGTTAGTAGAAATGTTAAAAGGGAAGAAAGAAGAAATTAAAATTAGAAAACATATAAATAAAGAATATATCTATATAAAAAGTAATAATAAAAATTATCAAAAGCTCCTCCAAGAAAATGGTAAGGAAACAACAGAACAAAACAAAACAAAAAAAAGGGCACCAACTACAAAAATATTCTTGCGTGTAGAAATATACCTATATACATCTATATGTCTGATGTAGGGATCTACTTTCGTAGGAATATATGCATACTGCAATATACTTTCTGGACACGAGGTGGCGCTGTGAATGTTTTCCTGACTTATACCTGATTTACAGTTTATACTGTTACCATGGTAACCACCTTCCATGGCTCATCACCATTTTGGAATTTCTGTAAAAGTTTGTCGCCTAAGAATTGTGTAACCTCAGCTGTTCTTTTCCTGACAGCACTTGTGACCAACCTTCCCACTCAGTGCAGGTGTCCACGCTTCTTAAAACTTTCCCCTGTGCTCCCAGGTTCTCCTGCAAACTGGCCACTGCAATCGGCTGTGGGGGAGGGTGCTACTGGGTTTGCTGCGGGTCCCCGGCTTTAGAGGCTGTAGCTGGTTCCCACAGCTTTAGCAGCTGTAGCCAGTTCCCATGGTTGGAGCACTCAGGGACCTTATTCTGACTTTTATGGTTCAGAGTTTCCCTTTTGGATTGGTACCCGCCAGTTCGCTGCAAAGCCTGAACAGCCAGCCCCCTTCAACACCTCGGGGAAAGGTGCCCGCCCTTTTGGGTAGTTCAAAATGTCTGTTTCCCAGGCGGGATCCCTTCCCTTCAATTGTCCAACAGATTGCCCAGCTCCTTGTGGTTTTGAGTGGCTCTCCTTTCGGGTGCCTCCTTCAGTTCAGGAATAAATATTCATCAATTGGGTTTTGTCAGCATTTACAAGCTCCTGTGCTCCGTAGGGAGGTGCCTGCTGGCCAACACAGCTGAGCAGAGAAGAATCTCTACAACAGAGTCTGTGGTTTTAAATTACTCCTCATATATAGCAATCTGCCAGTTCGCTGAGTATCTCCAGCTGTCTGTCCACTCCAATAATCCACACACAGGGAAGGTCCAGACCCCCTTTCCTCTCACCTGATGGCTTGAGAGAGGTGGGCTATATATCCATCCTGTCCGACATCATCAGGTTCTCTTCTGGCTCCCATGTATTGTCCTTATCTGGGAAACCCTTTCACTTTAGGAGGTACTTCAATTTGCCCTTTACCACTTGATGGTCAAGAACTTTTTCCACCACATATTCCTCTTCCTCCTCTTCTAACACCTCCTCTACTTTCTTCTTGTTTTGTTTCTTCCCCATAGTCCCCACCAGCTTTCTGATATATAGGGTGACGCTGCTCAGGGCAGCACCCAAAAACCAGAGAGGAATTGGTGCAGCGCTACTAGCACATCGCGTCAGGCCAGCAGGAGAGTGGCGCTCAGGAAAACAAGTTGTGTGGACATAGATGAGCCCCTCAGTTAGGGGCTGATGTGGCATACCACAGGCCCCAGCCAACAGCCCTCTTCCAAATCACCAAGATCTTGAATGAAACAGGGGATATTCATATGGACTGTGAAGCCATTAAAATGATAATAAGGGAATATTATGAACAACTTTACACTCATAAATCCACCAACTATAATAATTGAACAAATTCCTCAAAAAACACAAACTATGAGAACTCAATAAAGAGGAGATAGATTGCCTAAGTCCCATAACCATTAAAAAAATTGAATTTGTAATTTTAGAGCTCCCCCAAAAGAATGCTCCTCTTAAAGAAAAGGAGTCACTGGAAAATTTTACCAAACATTCCACAAGTTAACAGAAATTTTACACAATCCCTTCCAGAAAATATAAAAGGAAGAAACACATCTCAGCTAATTTTATAAGGCCATTATTACCCTGATATCAAAACTAGACAAAGGAAGTAGGAAAAAAAGAAAACTATAGTCTAATATACCTTATAAATATATAAATAAAATTCTTTTAAAAATATTAGGAAGCCAAATCCAATAATGTCTAAAAAGGATTATATACCTTGCCTTCCTCAAGCCCTTTTATAAGAACACTAATCCACTCATGAGGCCAGGGTCCTTATTGCTTAATCACCTCCTAAGGTACCAGATTTTTGCTTTCCATGCACTTGCTTCTTTTCTGATGTTCCAAGATTCTTTATTCTGTCATTTATTTTCTGTTTGGACTTATTGTATGTATGCAAGACTTGTTCAACATTTGAAGCTTAATCAATGTACCATATCAACAAGGTAAAGATGAGAAATTATATTATCCTACCAGCTGATGCAGAAAAAGCATTTGATCATATCTAGCACCTATTCATGATTAAAGAAAAACAATTCTCATCATTAGAATGGAGGAAACTACTTCAACTTGATACATAAGAATATCTTGATTTAAGAGCATCTACAAATTACCTATAGCTAACATCAAATTATAATGGTAAAAGATTTTCATGTCAGCTACCAAGATGAGGAACAAAGCAACAATGTCCTCTCTTGCCACTTGTATTTAACACAGTACTTGAAATGCCATTGCAACAAGGCAAGGAAAATAAATAAATTGTATACAGGTTGGAAAAGAATAAATAAACTATCTATTTCAGATGATATAATTGCCTACATAGGAAATCCTCAGAAATCTGCCAATTGACTTATAGAAATAGAGTCCAGCAACATATCAGTTTAAAATATCACTACACAAAAGTCAATCAAATTTCTATAAACTCAATGAATATGCACATACTGAAGTTGAAAATGCAATAGCAAACTAATACAACCTTTTTGGAATGAAGAATCCTCAAAGAACTCAAATTAGACTTCCCATTTGATCCTGCAATCCCATTACTAGTCATTTACCCAGAAGAGAAAAAATCCTTTTATCATAAGGAATGCACTAGACTGTTTATTGCAGCTCAATTTATAATCACCAAAGGTGGAAACAACTTAAATGCCCACCAACCCAAGAATGGATTAACAAGCTCTGGTGTATGTATACCATGAAATACTATTCAGCCCTTAAGAAGGATGGAGAGAAGGTGGAGCATGATGATGGATGAGATAGACATTGAGCTCTGCTCTCCCAGACCAACAGGTGAGAGTGAGTGGGCTAGATCATTCCCAGCATGGAATATTGATGTGGAGTGGCAGTTTGGGGTGTGCAGGGAAGTGGCAGATTGCTGGACTTGGAGTGTAATCCGGAGCTGTGGAGACTGCCAGGAAAGTTTCTGTGCTGTGGCTGCAGCCTGAGGATTATAATTCCCAGTTCGTGGGGGAAACTAGGTGTTATGTGGAAAGATTGGTGAAGTGTGGACTCCCAGAGGAATTTGGCAGCCAGAGTGGGGTGCCATCTGCAGCAGCACCTCCCCTGTTGGGTGGTGAGAGAGACACTCAGACTGGAATGATCCCGGATAAGAAGCAGATATTGTTTTGAAATTTGGGAAATGGCAGTTGCCACAGGCACCTTTCCCCGCAGGTCAGGTGCAGAGATTTGAGTCTCACCTGCAGGCAGTCATCCTGCACCTGAAGCAGGCCCAGAATATCCCGCACTTCATGGGAACTGTTGCAGGGAGAATTTGTGAAACCTGCCTGTGAAGATTTTTTTGAGATTGGTGGAATTAAAAGTTTGTCAGAGTCTAAGCACCAAGCGGGTAGCCAGGCAACCACCAAGAACGATGTAAACCAACAATCAGGTATAAGCCTGGGAACCACTCAAGGTGCCACCTGATGTCCAGAAAGTATATTGCAACATAAATATATTTCTACTAAAGTTGATCCCTACAGCATACATACAGTTGTATGTATGTATGTATGTATGTATATATATATGTGTTGGTGCTTTTTTATTTTTTCTTTGATCATTCTTTTGATTTTTTGTGTTTTTTCCTTTTTCTTTCTTGTAGGAGTTGTTAAATTTTTAAAATTATTATTAATATTATTATTTTTTCTCTTCTTCCCTTCTTAGGGTTGCTGAAAGTGTGTACATCAGGTTATTTGAGTTTATTTCTTTCTTTGGGATTTTTTGTCTGTTTGTTTCTTTGTTTATGATTGTCTTTTTTTATGTTTACTCAGTCTTTTTTTATATAAAAATAAGTGTTATGTTCCCATCAAAACATTGAACAATTACAACTGTGCTTTAAAAAAAGTTGGTCACTCAAGGCTATTAGAATATTTTTAAGAAATTTATATTGCCCGAATTTACAGGTATAACTCAATATAAATTGTAGACAAAGAGAAATGAGAATGAAAATATCAAATCATTCACATGGAATAAAAACATTAACAAGATGAGTTAAATATTCAAAATATATGAAATGTGACAGTAGATACATAAGTAGGAAGGGGAAGAAAAGTTTAATATGTAATAATTTGTACCTTGCATTTAGTTAAGTATAAACATGTGTTATTTATACAGAAAACTGCTTTCAAAAAACAACTAATAAATGATTTAGTTGCACTTGTTTTACTTATAATTGCCAAGTGTTAACTTTTCTTAGATTGAAATCTGATTATCTTCTTGTGTGCCTGTTTGCGTGCCTGCTTGCTTTTTTCTTTATTTGTTTATTTGTTCATTTTGTTTCAACATGTCTTGTGTTTTGCTAAATCCTTGGGTTGGCTAGTTTCCCTAACTGAAATTTTTACATTCAACAAGATCAATGGGGAGTAGGGAATGATAGCTGACTGGAGCCAGCTTTCAACAGAAGCTCCAGTCCAGAGGGAGAGATAACAGCCAGAAAGAACCCAACAAAGCTGAAACATGGGAGCCGAGCTGAGAGAAGAGATAGATAATTGCATGTCTTCTCTGTCAAGGCAAGCTGCAACTCCAAGGAAACAAATTTCAGGTTTGGATTGAGTTCATGTGGAAAAATCCCCAGTTGCCATTGAGTACCTGAGGCAGGCAGGCTTCAGCTCCCCCTGCCAGCTGGTGGCATAGGGTGGTGGCCAGGCCAAGGAGGAACTGACTTTCTTTTGACTCTGGCAGGCACAAAGCCCTGGTACATTTGCTTATTGGACAGAACTGGGCCACAGAGACTGGGTTACCAGAGACTGGCACTGGGGTTACCAGAGACCAGTGGTGAAGGTAGGGAAAGATGCATCAGCCCCTTTGGTCCAACTCTTCTACTGGGAAGGACTTTCTGACTCCATGGAACACCAGAGGGAGCCACATTTGAGCTGCCAGTGGACCCCTGCTATCTAGTTGCTGGAGACCTTATGAACTCTCCTACTTGAGAGTTGGTGCTGACTGGGATAATTGGTTTGGAACTCTTGAACTGAGTAAATCACCCAAGGACCCTCCAAGGTGGTACCCTGGTTCTATTGCAGTGGGAAGGTTTGATTGTGCTCTTCCAGTTGTTGCTCAAGGGGGGGGGATGTCTTAGTTACTTGATATTTCTCCACAGCTGAGACTTCAACCCAGAGCGACTGATTCACTAAGATTAGACAGAGATCAGCTGAATACAAGACAGAGCCACCTAGCCCCACCACACGAAGCAGGTCCCCAGAGTCTCAGGCTGTAGTATTCTATGGATCTTTTGCAAAGCTGTAGGGGAAAAGCTGCAGTCACCAGTCCCAGCTCTTTGGCAAAGGGCTGGTTAACCACAACCCCAGGAGCCCCAAATCCAATTTCACCTCACCTGCTCATCTATGCAAATGGTGGAAAATAATCATGGTTCAGAATCAGTGGAAAAACTCTGGTAACATGAATAATCAGAGTAGATCATCTCCCCTAAGGAACGAGAAAGCAGTCACATGAGAAGATCCCATTCATAAACAAATGGCTGAGATGTCAGTAATCAAGTTTAGAACTTGGATGGAAAATAAGATTAACAGAATGGAATTAAAGTTGGAATTACAAATTCTAGGAATAATTCAAAAGTTGTCTCAAGAATTCAATTAATTAAAAGTCAAAATCACCAAAGATTTTGACACATCAAGAAAAGAATTTGCAGCCCTCAAAGATCAGAGAAATACAGTAGAATCCCTCAGTGACAGAGTGGAGCAGGCAGAAGAAAGGACTTCTGACACTGAAGACACAGCTTTTGAATGCTCCCAAATGCTCAGAGGAAGAGAAATGGAGAGCAAAAATGGATCATTCTCTCAGAGAGCTGGGGGATAATTCCAAAAAACCAAACATTTGCCTTATGGGAATTCCTGAAGGTGATGAGGTTGCTTCAAAAGGCCTAGATGTTCCACTCTAAGACATAATCGAGGAGAACTTCCCAAACTTGGCAAGAGATTCTTAAATTTAGATAGCAGAGTTTCAGAACCCCAGCACAACTCAATTCAAATAAATCATCTCCCAGACACATTATAATTAACTTGGTCAAATTTAACATGAAGGAGAAAATACTGCAAGAAGCCAGACATAAGACAACAATACCCTACAAGGGGAAGAATATTAGAATGACTGCAGATCTCTGCTGAAACTTTTCAAGCCAGAAAAGGATGGTCATCTACCTTTAAACCCCTAAAACAAAACAATTTTCAACCCAGGATCCTGTATCCAGCTAAAATAAGTTTCATTTATGATGGAGAAGTTAAATACTCTTATGACATTCACATGTTGAAGAAATTTGCCATAACTAAACCAGCTCTCCAGGGTATTCTCAGATCCATCCTCCATAATGAGCCACACAATGCTCTACCACCAAAGTAAACTCACTCAGAAACTTGTGATCAAATTCCACCTTCCACAGTAGCAAAAGGTTTAAAAATGTCCACTGGACCTTTGAAAAACTCAATATGCAAAATACTACCAGGCTTATCCATACTCTCAATGAATGTGAATGGATTAAATTGTCCTCTAAAGAAGCATAGGTTGGCTGAATGGATACAAAAACTCAGGCCAGATATCTGCTACATACAAGAATCTCATCTTACCTTATAGAAGTAGTCCTCAAACTGTGACCCTCAGGCCACATGAGGCGGTGTGTTTGTATTTGTTCCCATTTTTTTTTTTTTTACTTCAAAATGAGATATGTGCAGTGTGCATAGGAATTTGTTCATAGTTCTGTTTTTTGGTTTTTTTTAAACTATACTCCGGCCCTCCAATGGTCTGAGGGACAGTGAACTGGCCCCCTGTTTAAAAAGTTTGAGGACATCTGCCTTATAGGATAAATATAGACTCGGGGTGAATGGATGGTCATCTATTATTCAGGCAAATGGAAATCAGAAAAAAGCAGGTGTTGCAATTTTATTTGCAGATACAATAGGCTTTAAACCAACAAAAGTAAGGAAAGATAAGGATGGTCACTTCATATTTGTTAAGAGAAACACTCAACATGATGAGATTTCAATTATTAAAATTTATGCACCCAAGTAGAATGCTCCCCAATTTATTAGAGAGACTCTAACTGCCATAAGCAACCTGGTTTCCTTCAGCACTATAATAGTTGGAGGTTTTAACACCCCTTTGTCAGTGTTGGATAGATCTTCCAATAAGAAACTAAGCAAAGAAATTTTAGACTTAAAATGAACCATTCAACAATTGGATTTAACAGACATCTATAGAACATTTCATCCTAACAAAACTGAATACACATTCTTCTCATCAGTCCATGGAACATCCTCCAAAATTGATCACATCTTAGGTCACAAGACTAACCTCAGCAAATTTAAAAGAATAGAAATTATTCCTTACATTTCTCAAACCATCATGGAATAAAAGTCTAATGCAGTAACATTAGAAATCTGCACCTCACACAAAGACATGGAAACTAAACAATCTTATGTTAAATAATATCTGTGCCATAAATGAGATTAACAAAGAAATTACTAAATTTTTGGAACAAAACAATAATGAAGACACAAACTACCAGAACTTGTGTGATACTGCAAAGGCAGTCCTAAGAGGGAAATTTATAGTGTTGCAAACCTTCTTTAAGAGAATGGAAAAAGAGGAAATGAACAACTTAATGGGACATCTCAAGCAACTGGAAAAGGAAGAACATTCCAACCCCAAACCCAGCAGAAGAAAAGAAATAACCAAAATTAGAGCAGAATTAAATGAAATTGAAAATAAAATAATTATATAACAGATCAATGAATCAAAAAGTTGGTTTTTTGAAAAGGTCAATAAAATAGATAAACCTTTGGCTAACCTAACCATAAATAAAAGAGTAAAATCTCTAATTTCATCAACCAGAAATGACAGAGACTAGATAACAACAGACTCCTCAGAAATTAAAAAAGTTCTTAATGAATATTACAAAAAAACTCTACTCTCAAAAAAATGAAAATCTGAAGGAAATTTACCAATACTTAGAAGCACACCACCTTCCCAGACTTAGCAAGGAAGAAGTAGAAATGTTTAACAGGCCTATATCAAGCTCTGAAATAGCATCCCCTATACAAAATCTCCCCAAAAAGAAAAGTCCGGGACCAGATGGCTCCACATCAGAATTCTTCCAAACCTTTAAAGAGGAACTAGTACTTATATTACTTAACCTTTTCCAAAACATATAAAAAGGAGGAATGCTTCCCAACACATCCTATGAAGCAAATGTCACTCTGATCCCCAAATCAGGAAAAGACCCAACAAGAAAAGAAAATTATAGACCAATATTTCTAATGAATATTGATGCCAAAATATTCAATAAGATCCTAGCAAACAGAATCCGGCAATGCATCAAACAAATTACACAATACTACCAAGTGAGTTTTATACCAGGGTCTCAAGGCTGGTTCAATATACTTAAATCTATAAATTTATTATATCACATAAATAAATTTTTAAAAAAAGAAAATATGATTCTCTCTATTGTTGCAGAATAAGCTTTTGATAATATCCAGCATTCTTTCATGATCAGAACACTTTCAGCAAACCCACAGCCAGTATTATATTGAATGGAGTTAAATGAAAATATTTTCACTCAGATCAGGAACCACGCAAGGTTGCCCATTGTCTCCACTGCTTTTTAACATTGTAATGAAAGTTTTAGCCATTGCTATCAGGCAAATGAAGGTGATAAAGGGTATCCATATAGCATCTGAGGAGATTAAACTTTCACTCTTTGCAAATTAGATATGATGGTATATCTGGAAAACACCAGGGACTCAAATACAAAACTCTTAGAAGTGATCAAGGAACACAGCAGTGTCTCAGGCTACAAAATCAATACCCACAAATCAGTAGCATTCATATATACCAATAGCCATGCTGAAAAAAAAGTCAAGAACTCTATTCCCTTTACAGTAGTACTAAAGAAAATAAAATATTTGGGAGTGTACCTTACAAAGGACATGAAAGATCTCTGTAAAGAGAACTATGAAACTCTGAGAAAAATGCAAAAACATACCATGTTCATGGCTGGGAAGAATCAACATTGTTAAAATGTTCATACTACCCAAAACAATCTACAGATTTAATGCAATCCCTATTAAAGCACCTCTGTCATACTTTATTTTTTTTATTATTATTATTAAATCATAGCTGCATACATGGATATGATCATGGGGCATCATACACTAGCTTCATAGACCATTTGACACATTTTTATCCCAATAGTCAACATAGCCTTCCTGGCATTTTCCTAGTTACCGTGGCATGACATTTACATTTCACATTTGCTGAGTTTCACCCTT
>CAUYPK010033346.1:0-24827 GCA_963574355.1 Loris lydekkerianus
GGTGGTGGAACTTCTCAGTCTTCATGGTCATGGGAGTCAATCCCTTATGATACATCTCTCTTTATATAGGTAGAGATATACAGTAGAACCTCTGTAAATTGATCACTCAAAAGACTGTAACAAATTAGTCAACATACAGAGGTGGTCAACATAAGGAGCTAGGCCTACTCATCTACTCATACGTACATGTGGTGCATGTCCAGTCTATGAAAATTAGGTCAACTGAAGGAGGTGGTTAAAGTGATCAGTGTAGGAAGGTGGTCAACTATGGAGGTTCTACTGTGTATATCAGTGGTTTTCAACCTGTGGGTCGTGACCAATGAAAATACATCCTGCATATCAGATATTTACATTACAATTCATAACAGTAGCAAAATTACCATTATGAAGTAGTAACGAAAATAATTTTATGGTTGGGGATCACCACAACATGAGGAACTGTATTACAGGGTCGCGGCATTAAGAAGGTTGAGAACCACTGGTGCGTATAGTGTGTGTGCATACATATACACACACATATATATATATATATATATATATATATATATATACACATGCAAACATACGTTTATTTCTGTTCACCTTGGGCTGGCCTTGTGATTTGCTGTGGCAAGTAGAATGCGGCAGAGGTGTCAACGTACCAGTTTTGAGTCAAGGCCTTGAGAGGCCTCTGGTGACTCCCGTGCCTCTCTTGGAACCCTGCCCAGCCACTGTGTGAAAGAGCCAGGCTGAATCAACAGAGGACAAGAGACTACACAAAGTGGAGCCCAATTGTCCTAGTACAGCCCTGCTAGACAAGCCCATTGTGAGCCAATACCCAAGAGATGCCAACAGAACTCTACCTGATGAGAGGTTGACGTAAGATACGTAATGAGCCCATCACAGCCAGAAGGACCACCCAACTGACCTGTAGACTCATCCACAAAATGAAATGGTTATTGTTGCATGCCACTGAAGTTCAGCTATTGGTTCTGTGACATGAGTTTGGCAATAAATAATGATACAGAAACTGGCTCCAGAAGGGGGATGCCAACAAATCTGAAATGTGTGTCATTGATTGTAGAACCAGTCAGAGAGTGAAGGATGGAGAGACAGTGAGCTCGCTGTGCACAAAGACTAAAGAAAGCGTGAAGAAATTGTTTTCAAAGGTATAAAAATGGAAACTTATAGCACACAGGCTGTCCATAAAGTTTGTGTACAATTTAAAATAGTAAACTATGTATAATAGCACAAGAACTTGTAAAACTGTGGCCACTGCACATGCTGCTAAGTGAAAGAAGCCAGCCACAAAAGGCCATGTATTGTATAACTTCATTTGTATGAAATGGCCAGGGTGAAATGAAAATTAGATTAATGTTTACCAGAGGCTGGAGGAAGAGAATAATGGTGAGTGACTACTATGGTACGGAGTCTCTTCCCGAGTAACAAAAATGCTCTAAAATGAGATAGTGCTGGTGGTTGGATAACCACTGAATTGTGCAATTGAAATGATGAATTTTATACTATGGGAATTATTTCTCCATAATGTTGTTATTTAAAAAGTAACTGTCGCCTGCAGCAAGTTAAAAGATATATTGGTGTATAGATGTAGATATAAGATAAGAAGATAAAAATATACCTAACAAATGTTTCGATTTGGCTAAGGAGATTCCCCAAGCAGAATGTTGAAAGTGTTAGCTGGTTGCTTCTAGCTGCATATGACAATGAATATTGAGAAAGAGATGAGATAAAGAAAGAATGAGCTAATCTGTAAGCAGAATAGTTTTCTGCATTAGGAAATATAACAGTTACTCATTTCTAGTCTCTTCAGACACCAAAAGATTCTTAAAGTAAAATACAGACTGAGGGCATAGATCAAATCAAGGGCGTGGCTGCATGAACTCTGGTTGATCCTCTAAAATAATTAAGACACCTACAGTGCATCTTACAAGGGTACATGTGAAACTTAGTAAATGTAGAATGTAAATGTCTTAACACAATAACTAAGAAAATACCAGGAAGGCTACTTTAACCAGTATGATGAAAATGTGTCAAATGGTCTATAAAACCAGTGTATGGTGCCCCGTGATCGCATTAATGTACACAGCTATGATTTAATTAAAAAAAAAAAAAAGATTAAAATGTCTTAACACAATAAACTAAGAAAATGAGATAAAGGCTATGTTAAAAAATAATAATAATAAAATAAAATAATTTAGAGAGACCACCTTTTCTGAACTAAAGGAATCTGGAATACTAATGTTCCAATCTCACAAAAAATTTAATCCCAAAGTAAGAGTTAGTAAATCTAGAGAGCCAGAAAACAATTGTGGTGCTGGCTTCTGCCCGCTGAAGTGAATAAAGTGATAAGATTAGTAATACCCACTTTATTTTCAAGACGTTGTATAGACAAAAGCACCTCAAGTTTAAACTAAAGGGGCTGTCACTGTTCAAATGTATGAAGGACCTTGGGCATCTGCTTTTCTTTTCTCCTTTTTTTTCTCCTCTCCTCTCCTCTCCTCTCCTCTCCTCTCCTCTCCTCTCCTCTCCTCTCCTCTCCTCTCTTTTGTAGTTTTTAGAGATGAGGTCTGGCTCAGGCTGGTCCCGAACTCCTGAGCTCAGGCTATCCACACACCTTGGCCTCCCGGAGTGCTAAGATCACAGGCATGAGCCACCTCACCCAGCCAGGGCGTCTTCTTTTCTACAGGCAGAAGTAGCTTAAGAAAGACATTCTTCTGTCCACATCAGGTTGCTTATTTAGATGTGAGCAAGGAGGGTGATGGGAGAAGAAAAACATCTCAGAGGGCAGAATCAGAAGTGAAATAAGAAGTTTGTATAAAATTAAAAAATAGACCATGGAACCACTCCTGTTTCTCACCTGGAAACATTTACCAAGTGAGAGTTCAGAGTTTCTATGGGCCAGTTACTGCTGCTATCTCCCATTCTTTCTCTTTATCCATACGTGAATTCAGGGCAATTGTGTTTCTCTCAGATCATCATCATTATATTGGGTCTCTGTGGAGCAAGTAACTTGTCTCTGCATTTCATAGCCCTCCAGAGCAAGATAAGCCACATCCTAAGAGCCATGTGCAGAAGCAATATGGAGTTTGATGTCATGAATGGATGAGATTTTGAAGGTCTTGGGAGAGTGTGAGAATATTTTGGATGCAGGAGGGATATGAATAACTAGGACCAGATGAGAGACTAAGGCGAGTTGATTGCACTGATAGCCCAGTTAATGGCTTATCTGTATCCACACCCTTTGCAATGTGACTTTCCATCTCCTCCCATCAAGAACTAGAGGCAGGTCCTCCCCCGCCTTTGGGTTGTTGAACTTGCTACTTGCTTTGACCAATAGAACACGGTGGGAGTACTGCTATGCCAGTTCTATGCCTCGGCCTTGAGACCTTTCACATTCCTATTTTCTTCTCTTGGAATCCTGCCTCCACCACAAGAACAAGCTTGACAAGCTTGCTGGAGTACGACAGACAAATGGCTCAATTGCCACTGTCAATCCTTAGCCATCACTGTAGAAATAAGCTGTCCCTCAGAAGTAGAACCACCTAGCCAATTTGTAGCTAACTGGAGACACACAAGGGAGCGCACTCGAGACCAGATGAACCACACAGCTAAGCCCAGTCTAAATTGCCAGCCTGAAGAATTATGAACTAAATAAATGTGTGTTCTCTGAAGCTAACAACTTTAGGGTGGTTTGCTGTGTAGCAATAGTCAACTGATACAATGGCTACCATAAATTGAGCTTTTAATGTCAGGCATTATTTTAGGTACTTTGCAGGTAGTAGGTCATTTATTCCTTACAAAAAAAACTCCATAAAGTAGGTATTACTATCTGCACATTTCTCTCTTTTACAGAGGATTAAATTGAGTTAAAGAGATATGAAATAATTTGCTAAGGTCCCCAACTAGTAAGTAATGGAGCCAGGATTCAAAAGTAGATGATTTAAAACAATCTGGTGCCACAGTCCAAGCTTTTATGCAGTGTTATTGTATATAATGATTAATTTGAGCATGAAACTTGATGACAAAGACCTCAGCTTCTTTACCTCTGTTTTATCAGTGCTTGGATTTGTATCAAAATACACAAGCATAATCTCAACATTTATATGTTGTTAACCATAAGAAGCCACTGCCTGGAGAATAAAGCTCAAATCCTGTAACATCTGTCTATAAGGTAGCCTACAACCACTCCTCTCGTGCCTACCTTGGAAACTCTCTATCAGCTCCTCTAGCCATAATGTTTATGTTTTCAGAAAACACTGATAAAGTGTGTAGGAAAAGCAAGATACCAGGCTTATGCATTAGAAAGGGCTCAGTTCTCACAATTCTATGAGGTAATTATTCTATTCCCATTTTTAATATCCACAAGTATTTTTTTATTTAGGATACAAAGTGCAGTTACAGTAACAGGAAGAACCAAATTGCCAGTGATTTAAACATTAGGGAAATGTATTTATGTCTTGCTTAACAGTCTAAATACAAGCTGTCCAGGGAAGGTTGGGAGCCCCACAAAATAGATTCAGGATATTTCTGTCTTTTTGAGATATTAGCCTCCACCTACCATTTCTGCTGCATAGCCCAGGGTGGCTGAACCAGCTTCAGTGTCACATGTGCATTCTGACCATCAGGATGGAAAAACAAAAAAAGAGGAACAAATAAGTATATTCTTTCTTTTAAGGGCATGACCTAAATTAGAGCTTACCCATATCTTCTTTTTTTTTTTTTTCTTTCTTTAATGTCCCATTTACCAGAACTTTATCACACATCCACATCAACCAACAACGAGGGCTGGAAATTATAATCTTTAACAGAGCAGCCATATTCATAGTTTAAATAATGTGTGTCTATGTGTGTGTGCCTGTGTGTCTCAAAAATCAGAGAACAAGTATCAGGGGACCACTTATAGTTTGTGTCACATCCAGGTCACAGAACTCGAGAGTGATGGAATTGAGATTTTAATAAGTGCTGCCCTCACTGTGACTCCTGTTTGGTCCGCTGGGCTTTGGGGTTCTCCTTCTCTCTCTTGGCCCCTTAACAAGTTGGTTGTGTTTCTATTGGAGCACTTCTGCTGTCTTGCATTTCAGCCATTCATGTATAAGTTTGTCTCAACCATTAGGCTATAGGACTCCCAGAGGGCACAAACATAGTTCAGTTATCAATCTTGCTCCAAAGCCTTCAATATAATCCTAATAATAGCAGCAGCATGCCAGGCAGAATGTTGGATGCTGTATTTATTCATTCCTCACACAAAGAATGCTGTATTGGGCCAGGCGCTGTGCCTCACGCCTATAATCCTAGCACTCTGGGAGGCTGAGGTGGGTGGATCTCCTGAGCTCAGGAGCTAACAACCAACCTGATTGAGACCCTGTCTCTACTAAAAATAGAAAAACTAGCTTGGCATTGTAGTGGTCCCTGCTACTTGGGAGGCTATAGTCCCAGCTACTTGGGAGGCTATAGTCCCAGCTACTTGGGAGGCTGAGGCAAGAGTATCACTTGAGCCCAAGAGACTGAGGTTGCTGTCAACTATGATGACAAAATGGTACTCTACCCAAGGTGGCAGAGGGAGACTCTATCTCAAAAAAAAAAAAAAGAATACTGTATTGATCTACTCACTTCATGGGCAGGATTAACTTGCCCAAGGCCATCCAACTAGCAAGTGCCCAAATTAAGACTGAAACCTAGATGATTTGCTTCACTCTATGGCCATCCATCCCAGGCTGAACTCAGCCACTGAGAGTTACAATTTGTATGCAGCCCTCCCATTCCATAAGCCACTTAATTATCCCACTGAAAGTATACCTTTGAGAATTACAAAGAAGAATTATTTTCCTGTCCTCATTTTCCAGGATTTTCTGGGTTATTCAGCTCCCTTGGCCTCCTTTCTAAAATTCACTCCTCTCTTGGCCTTGTACCAGGGTTTCCTCTCTGCTGATGCTGCCTGATCCTGGGGAGCCCCTTTCTTTCTATCCTTTAAAGGCGGATACCCTGTGAGCACATTCTCTGGTCCTCTCTCTCTCTCTCTCTCTCTTTTTTTTTTTTTTTGTTAGGTAGGTAAAGTCCCTCTTATAATTGTGTTCTGCCCCCAAGAGGTGTATCACACACTGTGACCCCCACCCCCTTCCCTCCGTCCTTCTCTTCACTTCCCCATTCCTCCACCCCCCACTATGTACTAGGTCATCAATTGTCCTCATATCAGAATTGGGTGCATTGGATTCTTGCTTCTCCATTCTTGTGATGCTTTACTAAGAAGAATGTGTTTCAACTCCATCCAGGATAATACAAAAGATATAAAGTCACCATCTTTTTAGTGGCTGGATAGTATTCCATGGTATACATATATCACCATTTATTAATCCATTCCTGGGTTGGTGGGCATTTAGGTTGTTTCCACAATTTGGCAATTGTAAATTGAGCTGCGATTAACAGTCTAATGCAAATGTCCTTAGGTTACAACACTTAACTTCAGTGAAAATGGCCCACATCACGTGGCTGTGGAGACAAGGGAACACTTTTACAGTCTTGATGGGACTGCAAACTAGTACAACCTTTTTGGAAGGAAGTATGGAGAATCCTCAAGGAACTCAAACTAGACCTCCTATATAATCCTGCAATCCCATTACTGGGCATCTACCCAGAAGAAATAAAATCCTTTTATCATATGGTCCACTCTCTTTTAAAGACCTCATCTGCTCCCTTGGGAAGCTCCTTCCTTAGCAAATCCCTGAGAAGTCTCCATCTCAGTCCTTTCTCCTAGAGTTCTCTGGTATATATCTACCCACCTTTCCCCCATGTCCTCCCAGTGACTGTGCTGTCAACCTAGACTTGCCATTTCCAAAATGAAACCACTTATCTTTGCCCTTCCTCTAACCCCACCTCCAATGCTAAAATTAGAACGGAAATAAACTGACTTCTTCTGCTTCCTTTCCTTTTCATATCAGGGTGTTGTAATTTTTTGGTCTGTATTTCCCAAGTTCTAAGCTGAATAATTGTCTCTGACTTACTTTTCTCCCCTGTTTGCAGACTTCCTTCTCCCCTTTTAGGGTTCTTGCTTTTTCTGCTCCTTTGCTCCCCTGGAAACCCAGCCACCTGTTCCAGGACACTGACTTCTCACAGGCATCTCTGCTACCCCCGGGTCAGCCTTATGACATTCAGCTGGCACTGTCACAGGTGACCTTGAACTCTAGTGTTTGGGGTTTAATGCTCTGTGATCACCACCTTGGAATTCTTAACAATTTGACCTCATGGTTTGAGTCTGAAATCCAAAGGGACTGTGGAGTATGTGTCAGGACTTGGAGCCTCATCCCATGAGATCCTGCCTCCCTCTGGCTTTCTGTCACCCTCCCCATGAGTTGTCCTGTGGCCTGCCTTCCTGGGTCCACTGGCTTCTTCCTCCTTGCTTCTGCCCCGGAATTGCTGCTGCACCCGCACCTTCTAGCAGAGGCAGGGTGCAGGCTCTGGGAGGGACAGGTCTGGACACCTTTGCCCTGCAGAGTCTTGAGGTGGACTGTATCTCCTGCTGTCCCTGACCCAAGCTGGCAGTGCCACACAGCACTGGAAGGGCAACTCTGCAGGAGTGAGCTTCTCACCCACCGATCCAGGTACCTAGTATATCCAGGCATAATGGCCTTGAGGGCACTCATCTGCCAGGGGTTGGGGCAGCAGCCTTGGGGAGGGAAGATGTCGGACTCAACCTTCCCACTGTGAGCCACATTGGTCCAGCACGGAGGGGAGAATGGGCCCAGGGGGTGAATTGTGGGGGTAGGGGACCAGGCACCCATGGGAGACTATGATTTTCCTATGAGCATCCTTTGCCCAAGGAAGTCGCCATTAAATAGCAAACAAAACAAAACTAACACCAACAACAAAGTGACAGGTGGAAAGAGAACACGGAAGGAAAAGATATTAGCTTTCTTAATGGAGCTTTCCTCCCTGCTTTCTGAACAAGGAGCTCTACTTTTCATCTTGCATGAGTCCTACAAATTATTCCCCAAACACCCCTTCACTCTACTAACTCCCTTTCACTTACTAGGCAAACACGTAAAAATGCTAGTGCTTTGTGCATCTGAACCTTGTCAACTTTATGCTACCCCTCTCCATCTCTCTCTTCCTCTGCTTCATAGCTCACTGCAGCCTTGACCTCCTGAGCTCAAGAGATCCTCCTACCTCAGCCTCCCAAGTATCTGGGACTACATGCACACACCACAAGGCCTGGCTCACTATTTTTCTCTAATTTTTGTAGCAATAGGATCTTGCTATGTTGTTCAGGCTGGTCTCCATCTATTGTCCTCAAGCAATCGTCCCACCTTGACTTCCCAAAGCACTGGGATTACAGGTACAGGCCACCATGCCCGGCCCCTATCTCTTTTCTTGGTCCTATTTGCCTAGCTTGCCAACTCTTATTGGAAATTTCAGCCCGATATGATTCTCCTTACCTAAACCCTGCTTCTCTTTCAGGGCCTGGTTAAAACCCACCTTAATGGAGTTTCCTTGAGGTGATGACATCTCTCCTTTGAATCACTGCATCTGTCCCACACATTGGGTGATTTTGTGTATTTGTTTTTAGTTATCTGCAAAAATGTCGTGTTTTATCTTTTTAAGGAGATTATACACTCCTTGAGGGAAGTGCCTAAGTCTTGGAGATCTTTAAATTGTCCAAATTTCCAGCATAGCATCTTGCTCATAATAAGCATCAAGTGAATCATTGTTGATTGTTATAATTCACACAAAGGAGGCATTGGGGGTAAACGGTATAAGCAAAGGCATAGAAGTGTGAATAAGTATAAGGGAGAGATGAGGTGAAGGAAAGGACAAGGCAACCTATAGAAGTGACTCTTTTTATTTTATTTTATTTTATATTTGAGATAGAGTCTGACTCTGTCCTCCTGGGTAGAGTTCTGTAGAATTATAGCTCACAGCAACCTCAATCTTGGGCTCAAGCAATTCTCTTGCCTCAGCCTCCAAAGTAGCCAGACTACAGGTGCCCACCACAGTATCCAGCCATTTTTTCTATTTTTAGTAGAGGAGGGGTTTCCCTCTTGCTCAGGCTATTCTTAAACTCCTGAGATCGGGCTATCTGCCCATCTCAGCCTCCCAGAGTGCTAGGATTACAGCCATGAGCCACCATGCCTGGCTAAGAAGTGACATTTTGACAAGAGCTGGGGGCAACATTAAAAAAAGTCACATTTCACTGTTTCTGATAACCATGTCAAGCAGATCTCAAATCCTCAGCACAAGTTTGCATTCTCACGCCAGTGGCCGTAGCTGCTGTTTTCATACATTGATCTTCCTAATTGCACTTCCCTGCTCCTTTGAAAATACGATTTGCAAATTCAGCCCATCATTTCAGAGCCTAAGCCCCTGCCAGCTACTGAGGCAGACATGAGGCCACATAGGGGTTCTTCATGTGGAGATGCTCCATGCCTCTGTCTTGCTGACACTTGTAACAAGGTCTGTCTCCTGGAAAGGGCCTTTGTGCCACTGTCATACAATAATATTTTGGGTAAAAGGTTCAGTTTTCCTCTTTATGATTCCGGACAGACAGAGAAGATCTGAGCTCAGTGTGCAAGAAAGAACACACAGGATCTATAATTGTCCTTAAAACTGTTCTTGGCCAGAGCTCATGTCTAATTTGTAAGATGCATTACTCCACCATGTCGCAAAACACCATGCTGGCCTACAAGGCTAATTTATGGAAATTATCAGCATGCGTGGAGTGGATCATTTTTTTACACTATAAAATGATTTGACAGTTTCAATTTTTGTTGTCTTTTTAAGTTTCTGAGGGATGAGTGAGGCTAGAAACTTTCTAACATTCCTGTACATCAGAATCTTGCTAATCTTTTGGTGGTCTGGGAGTCCAAAGGTAGCAAAGCCTTTGAAAATGCCTCCCGCATTCTGTGCAACATTGCATTCCAAAGTTTCTTTTTGATGATTTTATTTTGTCGAGACCTTCAGAGTACTGTTTGCAAGTTCACTGTTTTGTTCACTTTGCTTGATGTTTCACCAACATCTCCATAGATAGCACTTGAAGCCAAAAGTATCCTAAACTCAGACATCCATGGAATTATTTAACAAAAGTACATTAAAATAAGCCCACTGGGCCTGACTTGAATCACTCAAAACACATCTACACTGCAAAAAATTTTAATTCAACAGATTTTCTTTTTTCCGAAAATATATGTAGTCAACAGATCTTGACGTTTAAATGGATTCAACACCACCAAATCTAAGGTTATCTTTATAATGAATGGAATAGATATGGACCTACTTAGCTTCAATGATAAATTCCATTTTTTTAGATACAGTGTAAATTACTAAGGAGTTTTTATCAGGAAATAAGGATGCTGCAGATGATTTGTCTTGGTTTAATATGTTAAGTCATTGCTTTTTGAGATCATGTTTAAATGGGTCCTAGATACTTCTTCTTTTTTTTTTTTTCAAGAAAGGTAGCTTATCATCAGTTTTTGTCTAACTCAAGAAGATTACTAAATAATGAAAACATAATTTTTGCCCTTTTAATAAACTCCTTCTCCAATCTTAAAGACCATGAAAACAAAAAACAAAAGTAAAGCTCTTTCTTAAAATTGTCTATCAGCATGTCATCTTCTTTTTTAAAAACTTGAATCAATTCCTTCCCTGAAATCATCCTGTAATTAAGGTGTAAAATATCTACTTTTTATTCATTCATTCATACAACAGACATTTTGTCTAACATTTCTCATTTCTCCTTTCCAATTTTGGCTTTGCAAGGAAGCCTGCTATTTATTTCTGGGACTGATCGATGTCTCTCTCCATTTAATCCTCAACTAATTATATTCAAACACCCAAAGAGCACAAATGTACCAGCCCAACAATTTAACTCAAATTCTAAATCACTAGTTATTCATGTTAATGGTTATAATGAGTTTTTAAGGTATATATTATCATTATTTAACACACCAGAAAAGGAATTCAGCATTTTCTTGTCGTCACTAAATTTCAAAAATTGGTGAGATTCAAATCACACCAGACCCTCTCAGTTGCCCCATGGATGTTTACAGGGCCGGTGTCCCCCCTTTTTATGCCTCTCTACTTCCTTTCTCCTTGAATGGAATCAAATGCAGAGAGTAAACAGCAAAAAGAAATCAAATGAACTCTGCATTTTTTCTATTTTTTCTCTATCTTGCCCACACACTTCAGAAAATTTAATTGACAACATAATAAACATGAAAATTCAGGGGAAAGAGCGATTATGACAGGGTGAATTTTGCTTTCCACCACCTTACACACACACACACAAACACACACACACACTCACACACAGGCACTCTTCCTGCACTCTGGTCTCACACTCTTATGACATTACCTGAGCTGTTTCTACTGAAGAAAACTGAATATACCTCTGGGTTTACTTTATAGCAAGACAGCTAACTGGGACAGTGGAAGGCCAGAAGTTAGGACTTGTTATGTGGCTTTAATGCTTTTCCCACCAAAAAGAAAACAAAATGCAAATGGTAGCCCTATCACCAGATTCTGTGTCCTCCCTGCTCTTCTCTCTCCCCGCCCCTGCCCCACCCAGGGCACTGCCAAGTCCAAGTCATCAAAACATAAAATAAGAGGGCCACAAAGCATGGGCACACTGGCTCAGACCCCTGGTGGAACCACTTGTGCAGAGGGCTTAAGCCATAATTTCAAAAGGACTCTGTACTCTGACACTGCCTTTCCAGCTCTCTGTGTCTGGTACTCAGCCAGGGTTCCTACCTCTTGGCCTGGTAGAGGCAGACCTCCGAGTTTCTTTGATGTCTCTTCTGCACGCATCCCTTTACTGGCCATCTGTCTCATTGATTGCTGCAGGAATCTTTCTCACTTCCTTTCCATAAGAAAGCCCAGAATAGGCTATTGGAGAGTCACTCTATTTATGGATCCTCTCCTCAGTCATTGTAGTGCAAGGTAATAACTACATCTGTGACCCAGGAAAAAATCCTCTTATCAGGTATATCATTGTTAAATTCTGGTTGTAGATAATAGAAGTGGAAGGCTTTTTGGTAAAAGGACATTTGGGGGAATTATCTAGCTGTGAGGTCTCAGCCATCTGGCCATGTGGATGTCTCCCTTCTGTGGCTAGCCCAACATCAAAAGTCAGTCGAAAAAGACAGTTTTCCTTATTATCAATTCTTTCATCAAAAACCAGCTGTATTCACAGATAAATATTCAGTCTTTGGGTATATCAGTCTTTTCCTTTGACTTAGATTGCCTTCTGAAACATATTACTTAATATGAACATTATAAATTAGATTTCTACTCATTCAGAATTAACTACTCCGCCTGCCTGACAGCCCATAATTCACTCGGAAGTTCTCTCCACCCTCGTTGGAAGGTCTTCACGATGTTCTTTGGCTGTTTCCAATGTCATTTCAAAAAGCGTTCCTTCCTGACTATGTTAGAGGCCAGATTTGGTATTCAAGAGCATAAAGACTTCCCTTTCCTTCCTGCCAACTTGAGGCATCTCTATAGCTACAAAGGACAAGAAGATTCAGTAACAGCCAAGACTAAGTGAATCAGTCCCCAAAAGCTGTAGTAAAATTACGAAAAAAATAATAGGCCAAGAAAACCCAGTGCAAAAACAATGGTCATTTTAAGTATTAATGTCATGGCTTTTATGCTACAAAAGAAAGAAACAAATTAATAGAGACCTTCACCCCAAAGAAATTAGTTTGGAATTTGGAAAGAAAGCATGACAAGTAAACTTAGAACTTTATTTTAACAAAAATTGGCATTTTGATCCAAAGCACAGTCTTGACTTTCATCAAACTTCTTCTTAGAAGATTATAAAATGTTCCATTATGAATATAGTGGAAACTTGATGAACTATTGTTTTTGGCTTGTTTGCCAAGAAAGCAATAAAGTCGACTTTTCTTGGCTGTTATCTAGATTGTTGCCATTATCCATGACATTGCATGAAATGGTATTATCTTTAATTTTGTTTTTGCAAACTTATAGTCATAACAAAATCTCTTCCACTTAGTGAATTACTTTATTTTCAGTTTCTCCTTTGGTATGATCTCAGCTCTGAGGGAAGAGGCCCTAAGAAAGTCATAGGAAATTGATAAGGGCAAGGGATCGCAGTCAGTAAAGACATAAGAAAGCCCCGATAATAAATCTATAAAAAGTATTTTTTTGAAATGTCTTAAGCACCATTATCAGTCAATAATCTGCCCCTGCGTAAATACAATAATCTGCCCCTGTGTAATGAACAAGGCAATTCCCAACTGCTGGATGGTTTAGTGGACATTCCCTTCTTATAATCCTCTATTCATGCCTAGGAAACTGAGTGTGACCACATGCTAAACTCTTGCATCTGGCTGATATGTGATGACTAGTCTGTCTATGAAGAGAAAGATTTGGTCTATAGTGGCTAGTTTGGCTCTTATTAAGACAGCAACATAGTTTATGAAACAAACTCTCTAGTGCCTAACATTTGCCTTTGAGTGGCAAGGCCAAGCACTCCAGGGTTTTGCTTCATTGCCTGCTGCTTGGGGTATGTCGTTTACAGAGCAAGGTGCTGTGCATGATAGAAACAGAAGGAGAAAGTTAGATTAGATGCTAGCCATAAGTCAAGCAAAAGGAGAGAGCTAAGTGTGTATTAGTTAAAACTATCCTGATGGAGTAGAAACAGATATGCAGGTACAGGATGGTCACTGCACACTGGGAAGATTAATAGCAAAGAGGACATCTCCAAGACACACCATAATCTACCTGCCTAAGTCAAAATGAAGGTGAAAGTTCTACAAACAGCTAAACATAAGAAACTGACCAATAAGGGAAAATAATCAGGGCTAACAGCAGACTTCTCAATGGAAACCCTGCAAGCCAGAAGGGAGTGGGTCCCCATCTTAAAATGCCATAAGCAGGACAACTACCAACCTAGAATTTTGTATCCTGCAAAACCAAGTTTCACTGTTGATGAAAAAAATAAGTCTTTTCCAGACAAGGAACCACTGTGGGAATTTGTCATGTGCAGACCTGCCCTGCAGGAAATACTCAGAACTCCATTCTACATGAATCAGTACAATAGATATCTACCAGGTTTAAACTACTAAAAAAGCTAAAGTTCACAACTCTTATTAAAATAAATAGCACAAAAAGGAAAAGAAACCATAAGATACTCCCCAACATGATTAACAGAGCAGTGTCCCACATATCAATTCTATCTCTTAACTTTAATGGTTTGAATGTGCCACTCAAAAGGCATAGGGTGGCTGAACAAATGAACAAACTATGCAATATCTCCAGGAGACACATCTAAACTATAAGGTCACACACAGGTTCAATGTGAAAGGATGGAAAAAGTATTCCATGCAAATGGAAACCAAAGAGAGTAGGTGCAGTGATTCTCATATCAGATAAAATTAACTTTAAATCAGCAATGATAAGGAAAAACAGACATGAAAATTTTATAATACTAAAGAGAGCAATTCGACAAGAAGATATAACAATCCTAGATATATATATCTAACATGGGAGCTCCCAGATACATAAAACAAATTCTATTAGAACTAAGCAAGGAAATAAATAATAGCATCACAGTTGCTGGGGGCTTCAACATTCTATTGTCAGAGCTAAATAGATCATCAAAGCAGAAAATAATAAATAAACACTGAAATTGAGCACCTGGAACAATTAGACCTAACAGATACCTACAAACTTTATACACACAAACTACTGAATAGATATTCTTCTCATTAGTACATGGGACTTTCTTAGGCCACTAAACATGTCTTAATAAATTTTTAAAAAATCGAAATCTTGCCATGTACCTTCTCAGACCATAGAGAGTTAAAACTAGAAATCAATTCCAAGAGAAACACTCAATTCTACACAAAGTCATAGAAATTAAATAACCTACTACTGAAAGATCATTGGACCTCTAATGAAATTAAGATGAAAATCAAAAGATTTCTTGAACTGTATTGCAAAGGGCACACAAGTTATCAAAATCTGTGGACTCAGCAAAAGCATAACTAAGGAGAAAATTCATAACTTTAAATGCCCACATCAAAAATTCATAAAGATCAGAAATTAACAACTTAATATCACATCACAAGGAACTAGAAAAGGAAGAGCAAACCAAACCCAAAGCCAGCACAAGAAAACAAATAACAAAGGTAAGAGAAGAACTAAATGAAATTAAAAACAACAATACCAAAAAATACAAAAAGGTCATAAAACAAAAAAAGTTGTTTGAAAAAATAAACAAAATTGAGAGACATTTTGGTAGATTAATCAGGAAGAGAATAGAAAGGACTCTAATAAGCTCTATCAGAAATGAAGAAGGAAATATTACAACTGACAGCACAGAAATACAAAATTTGATCCATGGATATTATGAAAATCTATAAGTAAATGAATGAGAAAATGCAGAGGAAATGGAAAAATTTATGAAAATACACAACCTTCTAAAACTTAATCAGGAAAAAGTAGAATTCCTATATAGAGTAATAATGAACAGAGAGGTAGAAGCAATAACAAAAAGTCTTCCACACACACAAAAAAGGTCTGGACCAGATGGATTCACAACTGAATTCACAACTTCCAAAGAAGAGCTGGTACCCATACTGCAGAAATTATTCCATAACATCGAGAAGGAGGGAATCCTTGCCAACTCATTCTATAAAGCCAGTATCACCTTGATACCAAAGCCGGGAAGGACACACACAAAAAATAAAACTACAGACCAATATCCCTTATGAATATAAATGCAAAGACCCTCAATAAAATAATAGAAAACTGAATTCAACAACACATTAAAAAAATAATAATCCACTGTGACTAAGTAGGCTTCATACCAGGAATGCAAGTTGGGTCCAACATTCATAAATCAATAAATGTGACTCACCACATGAACAGAAGCAAAAACAAAGACCATATATCATACGATCATCTCAATAGATGCACAAAAAAGCATTTGACAAAATACAGCACCCTTTGTGATTAAAAATCCTCAACAAACCAGGCATAGAAGAAACACACCTCAAAATTATCAGAGCCATATATAATGAATCCACAGTCAAAATCATATTGAATGGGGAAAAATGAGAGCATTCACAGTAAGATCTGGAGGACGACAAGGGTGCCCACTGTCGCCACTTGTATTCAACATAGTGCTGGAAGTCCTAATCGAGCAATCAGGCCAGAGAAAGAAATATAGGCATCAAAATTAAGAAAGAGGAGGCCAAAATATTGATTTTTGCTGATGATATAATCGTATACCTAGAAAAATCCGAAGATGCCACCAAGAGACTCCAGGAAGTGATAAGTAAGTTCAGCAAAGTCAGAGGATATAAAATTCTCATACGCAAATCAGTTGTATTTCTATATTCCAATAACAGTCAAGCTGACCGTCAAACCTAAGACTCACTACCATTCACAATACCTACAAAGAAAATAAAATACGTAGACTTCACCAAGAAGGGGAAACGTTTCTACAAGGAGAACTACAAAACACTAAAGAAAGAAACTGCGGGTGATACAAACTAATGGAGCAACATGTTCTGCGCATGAGTTGGTAGAATCAACATTGTTAAAATGTCCGTACTACCCAAAGTTATTTACAGATTCAATGCAATCCCCATCAAAATACTAACATCATATTTCACAGATCTAAAAAAATAAATCTCTGAAAAAACCTGAATCACCACAGCAACCCTAAGCAAAAAGCACGAAGCTGGAGGCTTCCCATTAGCAGACGTCAAACCATACTACAATGCTATAGTACCCCAAACAGCATGGTATTGGTACAAAAATAGAGACTTAGACCATCTACGTACCGCTTTCTGATCTTTGATAAAGCAGATAACAACGCACATTGGGGAAAAGAAGCCCTATTCCATAAACGGTGCTGGGAAAATAGGATAGCCACATGGAGAGGAATGAAATAGGACCCCTATCTCTCACCACTCATAAAAATTAATTCAAAATGGGTAAAAAGCTCAAATGTAAAGCATGAAACCATAAGAATACTAGAAGAAAATGTAGAGAAAACTCTTCTAGGTGTCAGTCTAGGCAAAGAATTCACGACTAAGACCCCAAAGGCAATTACAGCAGCAACAAAAATAAATGAATGGGACTTGAATTTAAAAGCTTCTGCCCAGATAAGGAAATAATCAAGAAAGCAGATAGACAACTTATAGAATGGGGAAAAATATTTCAGAACCTACACATCCGATAAAGGGCTAATATCCAGAAACTACAAAGTACTCAAACATATCATCAAGGAAAAAACAAACAACCCCATGGAAAAGTGGGCAAAAGATATAAACAAAAGCTTTTCAAAAAAGGATACAAAAGTGCCCAATGTCATTAATCATCAGGGAAATGCAAAATAAGATCTCAATGTGATGTCACCTAACTCCTCTTAGAAGGGCTTTCATTGAGTCTAAAACCAACAGATGCTGGTGTGGCGCAGAGAGCAAGGAACACTTAGGGTTGGTGGGACTGTAAATCTCCAGTGGGAAATGGCATGGAGATTTCTCAAAGAACTCAGAATAAACCTACTATTCAATCACACAGTCTTACTATTAGTTGTTAATGAAAAGTAAGTCATTTTATCAAAAATACACCTGTCTTCAAATGTTTACTGCAACACGATTCACAATGGCAAAGATGCGGAATAAACACAAATGCCTATCAATGCATGAGCGAGTTCACAAAGTGTGGTACGGAGTACTTCCTACTCCACCATAAAAAGGACGAATTAACACCCTTTGCAGTAATATGGGAAGAACTGGAGACCATTATTCTAAATGAAGTAGCTCAAGTATGGAAAACCAAACACCACATATACTCTCTAATAAGTTCTAACTAACCAACGGACGCGCCTTTGCATGGAGTACAGGTCATAAGGAATCAGGCAGGAAGGAAGGTGAACCCAGCCAATGGATGCAATGAACATCCAGGTGATGGGCACATTTGCAATCCTAACTCAAGCCATGTATCGAAAACATTTGTATCCTCTTTATATTTTGAAATTTAAAAAAGGGGAAAAAAGGGAAAGTTTAACAAATTTAAGGCTAATAATAACAACAATAACTGCCACGGTTTGTATTGCCCATCAAAAATAGAAACAGGGACAGGTGTGGAAAATACCGACCCTCAGCCTATAGGGAGTGGCCTGTGCACTCTAGACCCCTGCAGTTGAATAGCTGTGTCCCTCTTATCTCCTACCTTCCTTCTTTCTACTGGGAGCCTCTTTTTCAAAGAAGTCACATAGTCAAAATAGTAAAACATCTACAGTAAAACAGAGTGACCCACAGTGAAAAGGCCTGCCTGCAAATGAGACCCCCAACCCTTTAAGCCAAGGGAATAAGTGGGAGGAACCTAGAAATTGAGGCTAGTACATGGGAGAGGGAAGGAAAAGGAATTTCATTTGAAACAAACCCCGGAGTAAAGGTGGAGGTATCCCAGAAATCAGGCAACTTAGCTCTAATTTTATGAATCAGGGGAGGAGGTTTGTTCAAGATCACTGAGTTACTCGTGGACTCCGACTCCTGTGGTTCCTTCCATTATGTAGCTTTACCTCTCCAGGACTCCGATTTCTAAGGAATAATGAGGCTAATGGAATTAGGTAACTCATAACCCAATTTCTCATTTCTCAATGAGATCAGGAAAGGAAATATGAAGTCAGGATGTGCGTGACAGGGAGATAGGGCGGTTCAGAGGAGACCAAGGGTAGACAAAGGTTTGCAGGGATATCTATCTGGGAGGCGACTTCTGTTTCTGTCTCCCAGGGTCTGGGGAATGGGAATCTGCGGAAGTGTACAGAAAGGGCTGCGCATGACAGGCACATATGCGGGAGACGAACTCCAAAGGTCAACAGCAGTGGGCGAAGCCAACCGGCTCAGCATTGATGCTACGAAATGGGTTCTTGACTCATCCCAGATCCAAAGCTCTTGTCTCCCTAGTTTGATAGAGTTCCTGGTGTATAGGAACATAAAAGACTGCCCTCATTTCGGGTTTATCCCTGAGACAGGTGGTGTCTAACAGTTGCCAATAAATGTTGCTCCCAACAAATGCTGGGTATAAGCCTCTATGAATGAGGATTTGAAAAGTCGTCACCAGAATAATCAATTAAACTAGGTTTAATTATTAAGAAGATGTATGTCCATATTAGCTGGGCCCTTGGATACAAGTACAAAAGCTAATTAGAGTTACTTTACCTACAAAATCAGGCAGAAGAAAAGGAGCCATTCTATGGCTCTTATGGAAGGAGCTCCAAGCCATCCTGTGGAACCCAAGGTCAGGAAACCCTCAGGCTTCAGCCAGGCACTAGGAATCCCCAGAGATCTCCACTTGTTATGTCTGCCCTGTTCTGACCTCTCTGTAGATTGCGTCATCCCTCTCTCTATTTCTGCATCTCAGCTGCTTCTGCCTGGCTATCCATGCTGGGCAGGAGGTGGCTACCCCACGGGTCCCCAGCCCGCAGGTCACAGAGATACCATAAGTGGGTTCTGATTGTAAGGTCCTCGGGGCTAGACAAAGAATGTGCTCATTCCAGCAAGGATCGGGAGTTCACCCCTGGTCTAAATGGGACAGTTGTGTTGCAGACCAAAATAAGTCAGAGGGGGGAACTGAGCAGCCAGTTGCTAGAAAAGAGGGGGTTGGGAGAACCTTGGGGCATCTACTACATTCATTTACGGAATTTAAAACTGACGTCTTTGGAGAGCTTCCAGGCCAAACCAACCATTACATTAAAGAAAAAGCAAAACAAACAAACAAACCCCAAACACGAAGGCTCCAAGAAAGGCCATGCTGGGCCTAAGCTTACAAAACATAAATTTCAGAGGAAGAATTATCCCAAGGTCTTCCTGTCCCCTCATTTATTCCTTTGACTCACATTGACTATAGCCTCCTTGACCAGGTCAAATTGGTCACTAAGCATTGGTCACTAAGAAGGAAGACATTCCCACTTAATGGGCACAATGTTAGAGTATATGGCCCACCTCTTAGGGAGCGGATGCAATTATATAATTGCAAATAATATATTAATTATAAATTATATATAATTATATAATATATTAATTATAAAAAATTATAAGAGAGACTTTACCTAACAAATGCAAACATTGTAACCTAATTCTTTGTACCCTCAATTAACCTGGAACAATAATAAAGGGGAGGGGGAGGTTAAAAGAAAGACAAATTGCATCCACATAAACTTTGACATTTTGTATCAATCCACATACCTTGTGCAGATACAGTATGCCGTTTTAGAATGTGAGAAGTGGTTTGAAATCACCTATTTCCCAGTTAATTGCATTTTATCAATACATTTTTATTTTGTTTCATTTGCACTGACTGACAGTTTGGAAACAGAGGAGGTCTCATGTCAATTCAAAGTATTCTGCCTTTTTCAAAGATGCTCATAGTACATCCATCTTAGATATTTCTTTTTCAGACATGTGTGATTCCTCAACTAAGATGTCGTCATCAAAAATGTAAAAGCCTATGAAAAATTAAAATGACTTTGGTTTGGCTGAGGCTCTCAGCTGGAATAATATCATCACATGTCTTCACTTCTCTTGTATGTATGGAATTGTACTTTGAGGATTTTTTTTCTTTCCTTTTCTTCTTTTTCTCTTTTTGACTAAAACCATGTCAAAGTCTCCAGCTGCCTTTCTTCTTAAGGAAGTACTCTTGATTTTCATTCTGTTCTGTTACAATACCACATCCTCTCTAAACAAGAGGCATTCCTAATCTTTCCTTTCACTTTGTGAAGTACAAACTGAATTAGGGGAGGGAAAAAAAAATAGCATCCTTCTATTTTGGCAGTTTTATATGATTATAACATTCTAGAAATGTCATTATAATTATAGCAACAAATTATTTCAACAATCCTCACAAGTGATGCTATTTATAGACAATCAGAAACAGTATGGAAAGGATGAATCCACCCTGGCAGAAAAGCCTGCTAATGGCTGTGCTTCAGCCGAGGACTGGAAACACCTGGAACCACATGATTAGATCTGAAAGCCGAGGGTTCTGCAAGTCTTCAACATAGAACCTGAGAAAGGGAATAAATGAAAGAAGATATTTAAATGATTAGAGCATGGCATTTGCTGTGCATTTTTAGTGTGTTAGGCACTTTGTACAGAAAGTTATAACTATTGCTTATTACTTTTTCAAGACTTAAAACTGAATGCTCTATGCAAGAGACCTGCACGTTCAGAATAGGCTACTGGCAGGGGAGCAGTATCACAGTTGGGGGCCGGGGAGGGGAAGACCTAGGATATACACATATCCCTTATCTGTGATCATTTATAGATTATTAAAGCTTGACAAAAAAATTACCATCAGTTACTCTGTGCCATTTCATCTTGAGCAGGGGGAAAGAGTTGGATGGAGTTGCTTATTTGTTATTGGTTTGTTCCTTTTTATTTTTAGCCACTTTCGTTTTATGGTTTTTTGTATATTTGCTTAACAAAGCTGTAAATTCAGGGATGAAATAAATTTTGCAGTGGCTCTTTAACCTCCACCGCTAGGATGCATTTGTAGAAGCTTCAACTTAGCTCAGGGAATTCTCGGGATGAATGAGGTTGAGAGGAGGGAAACCCATTTAACCAAAAGTAATCCCTCAGTAAATCACAATTTGCTTCAAATTATCTGTATTTTTTTTTTTTTTTTTTGGCATGTTGGTTACTGCAGCTCTCTGCCTGGGTCACTGAGTAGAGTTGACACTGCTGTCATTCTGATGGGTCAGTGGCTTACCATCTCTGCCCAAGAACCCGATCATGCTCCTCTGGATGTCTCCCAGAGAAGTATGAGCACAGCTGTAACAGCTGATAATGACAACCCTATGTTGGGCTCGGTTTTTGATTTTTTTTAGCTAACAAAAAATATGCCCTTAATTTTCCTAACCTCTTTATGAATGCTTGCTTTGTGTCATTCAATGTTCACCTGGCATATTTTTGATTCATTCAAAGATTGTTTTTTCGCCCATCTGTGTTTTTCTGGTGTGCATTACTGCCACGAGTCTGTAAGAGTGCATTTGCCATTAGCTGGCTGTCATTTTGTTCTGGGATCATGCATCCAGGGTGATGCTCAATGCAGGGCACAAAGCTGAACTTCTCGTGACTATTGCCTGGCACTCAGAAAATGATCTAGGGACACACCTGTTAGGTAAACGGCAGGTACAGGAAGGTGCCTCAAAGGCAGAGGACAAAGATTTCAGGAGTCAATTGCTGGTTGCCTGTTCTGATCCGTGCGAGGAACCAATCTAGATGGGGCCGGAGGGTGGGAATAATAACAACAAAAAAACAACCCCAATCACATGTGTGCAGCAGGGACTGCAGCCATGGCTCCATTTGGAATGAATAAACATGTGTTAATCATTAGAGTTTGAAACTGATCCCAGAGTATGTTGCATTATAGTTACAGACGTGAAAAATGAATCACTGCACAGACAACAGCTATGCACGCTAAGATGGCCACAAAGTCACCCTTCAGTGCACAGCTCAGGATGGGCTAGGAGGACAACGTGATGTCATGGGTCACATTTAAGAAAAAAGAGAGAGAGATGAATTTTCTTCAGAGGCAGCAAGATGTTCTCTGGCACACAAACTACCAGCTTTGTAAGAGGGCTCCAGATGGATGCTGAGAATAAGATACTAAACACAGCAAAACACGCTAGTTGGACAGCTACCTGACAGCATTGGGAGAAGCCTGCAGAAAGGGTCCCTTCATTAAGCTAATAATACACCTGCTTATGTGGCTAACTGGAGCCAAGGGCTGGTGATAATTTTACAAAAAAAAAAAAAAAAGAAAGAAAGAAATTTAGCTGCCATGGTAACCTGGACAACGACACATCTTCTGGATGTGACAAGATTCCAGTCTGAATTACACAAACTCACCATAAGCCCAGAAAGCAAAGTGGATTTAATTAGTTGGTTAAGTCTGCAGTGCAGGAAAGATGGCAACACTTGTCTTTTATTCTCTTTCCAAACGAACAACACGTCACCAGCGTGAGCATTCCTAGAAAAAGGACCATTTTTAGCTAAGCACATGATTACAAAGTGATGTCTCACACGGGAAATTCCCCCCTCCCCCCCATTTAAATTCTCTCAAACTTCCACGCCCAAACTAGCCGTGACTGCTTGAAGGATACTCAGAGAACAGGATTCACTACGGGTCTTTTCTAAAAGGACTTCGGCTGTTCCTCCTCCTAGCCACGGAGGCCTAGATTGGCACCTTCTAATTTTAACAGTTATTGAGATAACTTCAGCACACAGAATCTTCTTCATTTTATTAGCCAAAATATATCTGGAGAGTACCTATGGAATTATATTGAGTATTAAATAAAACAAATTTCAACAGAGCAGATTCCCATGGAGTAGGATTTTACTATACAAGATTATAACCGTGTTATTATAGATCTGTGGACACATCAAATTAAGGGCATCAAAAACATTGTCAAAATGAAGAGATTTATAAGGCTGTTTCACATGTATTTTGCTTTTCTAGAATCCTCATTCCCTTGGTGTCTTGGCTATTTCAAATATCGTCAATTTCTGCTTTTTTAAAAAGGTTCCCTAACCGGGTCTTTGACCTCTTCTCATCACAAGTCCTCTTCCTCCCTAAGTCCTGCCTCCTCAGCAGGCAGCTGAGCTCATCTTTTTTCAATTTACCATTCCAAGTTTACATGTTGCCCAAAGCCATGTCACATATTTAAAACTGAATTCTTCATCCCTTTTCCTTTATCTCCCTAGCTTGGTATCAATGTGACCATCATTCTCCCAGGGTCTCCAAACTTGGAACATCTGATGTAAATTATGTTTATGCCCCATATCTAACCTGTCACCAAGTCTTGCTGGTTCTTCCTTCAGAGTTTCCCTCAACCCTGCCCACGGATTTTATACCTGTCAATATCAAATGAATTACAGCTCCATAAACAGCCACGGTCTCTCAGGTCTGCAGAACTTGGAATGTAAGCTTTAGACAAGTATCATTAGGTAATAAACAACAGAAGTTCAAAATTGTTAACAGTAAAGGATACTCATTGTTAAGATTCAGAGAAATCTCATGGACCTCGCAGAAGCAAAATGGGGCTCAGAAGACTGGAGCTGAGCCTGGGAAGAGCGTCAGGAACCATCCTCTGTCCTCCCACTCCCCTCTCTCTCCTCCCTCTCACCATCCCTCCTCTCCCTCCCTTATCCTCCTCTCTCCCTCCTCCCTTCTCCTTCCTTTTCTTCCCTTCTCCCTCCTCCCCTGTCTCTATTACCCTCTTCCCTTCTTCTCTCCTCCCCTTCCCATCCCTTCTCCCCTCCCTTCTCCCTCCTCCCTCTTCCTCCTCCCCTCCTCTCCCTCTCCTCCTCCCCTTCCTTCTTCTCCCTCTCCCTCCTCCCCATCCTCTCTCCCTCCTCCTCTCCATCTTCTCTTCCTTTCTCCCTCCTCCCACTCCCCTTCCTCTCTCCTCCCCCTCTCCTGTCCCTTCTCCCCTCCCTCTCCCTCCTCTGTCCCCCTCCTCTCTCCCTCCTCCCCTCCTTCCTTCTCTTCCCTCCTCCCTTCCCCCCTCCCTGTTCCTCCTCCCCTCCTCTCCCTCCTCCTCTCCTTCCTTCTTTTCCCTTCTCTTCCCTTCTCCCTCCTCCCTCTCCCCTGTCCCTCCTCTCCTGCTTCTCCCTCCTCCTCCTCCTCTCCTTCCTTCTCTTCCCTCCTCTCTCCTCCCCCTCCCTATTCCTCCTCCCCTCCTCTCTCCCTCTTGCTCTCCTTCCTTCTCTTCCCTTCTCCCTCCTCCCTCTCCCCATCCCTCCTCCCCTCCCTTCTCCCTCCTCTTCTTTCCCCAGCTCTACCTTCTGTTTCCT
>CAUYPK010033348.1:0-51965 GCA_963574355.1 Loris lydekkerianus
ATGGAGAATTTTGTACTCTATACATTGATGCTATTCTTTTTTTCTACTTTTAATTTTTTTTTATTCTTTTCAGCCTATTACAATATGATGTCATTAAGTGATTTTTGGCCAATTTTTCTCTACGAATTCAAATTGAACCAAAGCTCTGCCGAAACAGCCCGAATAATTAACCAGGCATTTGGCAATGATAGTGTTAATGAACGCACTGTTCAATGTTGGTTTGCGAAATTTCATTCCGGAAATTTTAGCCTCGAAGATGAGCCCCGAAGTGGTCGATCTAGAGTAATCCAGGACGAGGATTTGAGGACCCTGGGATGGCACTGGGTGTCAGCTCCCATGTGGTTTTTGATGGTTTAAAACGTATTGGAAAGGTCAAAAAGCTCAAAAAGTGGGTGCCCCATGATTTAAACGATCGGCAAAAATTGTCACGTTTCGAGGTTTGTTCTTCATTGCTTTTGCGCAACCAAAATGATCCTTTTTTGGATCCGATAGTCACGTGTGATGAAAAGTGGATTCCCTATGACAATAGGAAACATTCAGGACAGTGGTTGGACACCGATGAGCCACCCAGGCACTTCCCAAAGCGAAACCCCACCAAAAAAAGATCATGGTTACTGTATGGTGGTCAGCGGCTGGTGTGATTCACTATAACTTTCTGCAACCAGGCCAAACCATCACAGCAGAGTCCTATTGTGAGGAAATCAATGAAATGTACCGAAAATTGCGTCAGCAGCAGCCTGCACTGGTCAACAGAAGAGGTCCGATCCTGCTCCACCACAACGCCCGGCCGCAAGTCTCACAAATCACCATCTGAAAATTAAAGGAATTGAGCATTGAAGTTCTGCCCCACCCACCATACTCCCCAGACCTCTCACCAACTGACTACCATCTTTTCAAGCACTTCGATAACTTTCTCACCCGTAGAACCTTTGCCAATCAGGACCTAGCAAAAATGGCCTTCGTTGACTTCATCGAATCCCGAGCACCCAATTTTTATGCCGATGGAATTAATTGACTTGTGTTACATTGGCAAAAGTGCACTGATTCAAATGGCGCTTATTTCGATTAAATTGAATAAATATTCACTGAGATATTACAGTTTAAAGTAGACTCATAAAAACGGACAAAACTTTTGAAATGACCTAATATATGGAGACTCAGTTGCTTCAGGAATCTGCTTGGTACTTTATCTTATTGTGACACAAACTTGGCGGTAGCTGCTAGTGTTTCACTTGGGTCGTGTGCACCCTCAGTCCACTGGCTCTGGGCCAACTCAGCTGCAGGCACTGTGGCCCAAATGCCCTTTGAGTTCAGTCCAGGCCCCAGGCTGGGGGTTAGGGGAAGTGGAGGAAGGTTGACATAAGATACAAGAGTGTTTCTTCGTCCCTTGTCAGTGCCTGATATAATATTAAAACCAGGTAGTGTGATCACTCACCTGAGTTTTTGTTCTTCTGAAGTTACTTGCTTGTGTGGATTTTGTTAAATTTGGTGTTCATGCAGAGATACAATTGCTGCACATTGCTATTTGGCTACCTTGCTTTACCCCTCAAATTCTTAACACAATTAAAATTTTCACACAATTCTCTAACATAAAGGAAAATGAAATTTCTGTATATTTCCATTTCTCTACGATAGATCTTTCCTTGCTTCTTCGTTTTCATTTCTTCATATGAAGCAACATCTGAGTGTCATAAAGGAGACCCAAGTGTCTTTTGTAATAGTTTAAAACAGCCTCACTTATTGTGGCTTTGGGGTGGGAGGACAATTATTGGTAGGGGGTTACTATCTTACTTAACTCTTTTCCTTCCCTCCTGGCCAAGATAGTATCTGGAAGGAGAGGAGATTGTATGCATTTTTGTGGTATTGAGTTAGATGTTCTTCATTTTAGGTGTCTCACCCTGATCTTGTGGCACCTCCTGCAGTGAAATTTTACCTTTCAGGATAGTGAGCATCATGTCCACTGAGGTGTGATGGGCACCATCTGGTCTTTCAAGTGCAGCTTTAGCAGGAAGTGCTGGTGATTGTAGACCTGGACTTTGCCAACGACCAAGGATCTCCACACTCTTGGATCCTCTTTTCCTGAATCCAGCCCTCTTAAAATCCGACAGCATTCTCAGAACTTCTTCTACACACCCTTTGCTGTCCATTCCCCTGAGTTCAACTGTGTATATCATACTCCAGCTGGACTATGCCAGACCTTCTCAGATTCCCCTCGTATCCACTCACCTTACAGCTTCTTCAGCCATTACCTTCTTATATCATGGCGTTCGTAGCACCTTCTGAAATTGAAACTTGGAAGACCCTGGAGATGGGTAGGACTCTACTGGATGAGGCAGGAAACTACCCCCAAATTATCAGCCCCAGCAATCAAACTGAATCTTTCAAACTACTCCATCTCCTTCCTCAGAACATCAACATTGAGAAGGGAGTGAGACCTTTATATATTATCCCACCCTCCTTTCTGTTATCCTCTTGCTTTCTTCTATTCCTGAAAGGGTTCTTCTGTGTCAGCTCTTTATTCTGAGCTCATGAACTATATTCTCCACGTTGGTTCTTGACGCATATAAACTTGCTGGTATTATTTCTAGAAAAGCTCTTTCTCTCTTTTTTGAAAAACTCAGCCTTGCTACGAATTCTTGATTTCAGTTTGAAACTTGAAGTTTAGCAATTAATTATTAGTTCTTGCTGTCTCCTTATAGAATAAAAAGTAGACAGGATGCAATTTGTTTTCCATGAGGTAAAATGTATTGACATTTCTAAATCTTTTAAAATTATTTTAATTCTAAGCAATATTTATACATATTTATGGGTTGTATGTGATATTTTGATACATGCATAGAATATGTAATGATCAAGTGAGGGTATTTAGGGTATCCATCACCTTGAGCTTTTTTAAGTATTTATATGTTGGGAACATTTGATGTCCTCATCTCTAACTGTTTGAAATATACAAGACGTTGTTGTTAACTATAGCCACCTTACTCTACTATAGAATATTTGAACTTATCCATCCCATCTAACCATATGTTTTCAGCTATTACCCAGAAACTTTTCATCTTACTCCCAATACACACACACCTCCCAGCCTCTGGTAATAATCGTTCTACTCTCTCTCTCTAGGAGATTAACATTTTTAGCTTCCACAGATTAAAGAGATCATATAATGTTTGTCATCTGTGCCTGGCTTATTTTATTTAACACAATGACCTCCAGTTCCCTCCATGTTGCTACAAATAATAAGATTTTATTATTTTTTATGGCTGAGTAGTGTTTCATTGTGTATACACACAACATTTTTTTCACTCGTTTACTAATTAATATGGTAAATTTGATTTTATTGTACAAAGTTGGTACAATTATTTTGACTTGAGGCAAAATAATACAAATTTAGAAACCATTACAATCCAAGATAATCTTTGCTCTAACATTAAGTTCTCATTTATTGCTCATACGTTTTCACATACAAATGTTTGTAATTCAGAGCAAATTTTTGCATCTAATTTCAGTTTCTACCCCAAAACTTCACAAATTTTAAAAGGTAATGGAAAATACACCTCAGTAATGGAAAATAATGATAGAAAGTCTGCAAATCAGTATAATCTACTAGCACTTATTTGCTATAGATTTTGATGGCTTCTCAGTTGAAATTTTTTCATAACCAAGGCCTAAAATGTAGGCTACGAAGGATATTGAACATATAAACCATTTTTTAAAACAAATGCATAAATTTCATAGACCCTAACATAGTTATTTTGGAGAAAATTAGTACCTTTATAGAATACATTTTCATATTAAAATGTTATTGACATAATTTGTAACAGTTACATACTTGAGTACCTGTATGCCCTTTGAGCACTAAATTTAAACATTGCACTTTATTTTAATCTCTTTCTTTTACCAGCATATGGGTGGCACTTGGTATGAAACTGAGCTCAGAAATTTTAATCAGAAATTTAGGTGGCCCTTCACACCTTTAATGCCAACATCATGACACAAAGTTGGAATATCAGCTAAATTCTGGTCAATAACTAGATACATGAGAAAGACATTATTAATACAAAACTCTTAAGTAGTATTTGATAAATAGAGATAACTTCTTGCTTGAAATAAAAAGAATTTTTATTTGCTTCCTTTAGTGAAAAACTACTCCATATGTTGAAAGAGAAAATAATATAGATATCAGTTTTAGACATTTCTAGTTACTCTGCTAAAGAAAAGAGGTTATGTGATGAGGAAAATAAAGAAACAAGAGACATAGCTTTGCTTTAATAATCAAATGATGATCAAGATAGATTTCATCTAATATAAAGAACTAGTTAATAATTTATATCTAATTAATTTGTAAATGGGATAGACCATATCAAAAACAAGTGTGCATCAGGTAACTGAAAGTGTTCAAAGAGAAGCTAAATAACTTTCTTTTCTAGATAGAGGGAGAGAAATTCCTAACTGTACAATATTTTATTTGTTTCATTAATAATTCTTTGCAAAGAAATCCAGGACTCTCTTGGTTGTAAGCAACAGACCCATATGAACTAGATCAAGACAGGAAGTAGTTACAAAGTTTTGAAGGACCTCAAAACCCCAGGGAGAATGGTGAAAAGAATGTATGAGCTCTTGGCAATTTCCAAGCTCTGGGAGCTGAACTGCCCTCCCGGTCTCTCAGGGATTGGATAGTTTTTATCTCACTCGTTTCTTTTATTGATTCTACCCTCCTTTCTCTACAAATTGACTAAGATATCAGCTTGCACAAGAGTGAATATGCTCACCCTAGAACTCATCGGTACATAAAATCTTCCAGCTAGAAAGCCTGCAGTTCACAAGTAACAATCTCTAAATCTCTAATGTGATTGCATTAGCTCACCTGTTAAAGCTTGACATCCAAGTGCAACATTCCTGTCCAGCAAATGTCGTGGGTGCTTTTATTTCAGAAGACAATTTTTGATTCATGTAACTATGACTAAATGTTGTGGTTGGAGAGAAATGACGGCCTTGTAGATAATGTTGTCCTTTCAGGAACTATAAAATGTGTCCATTACACTTAACTTCCTAATTAATGTCCACTGAATTAATTCTTCGTTATTTCCAGAAGTGATTTAATATGTTTAGGAGTTGATCTTATAGTTTCTTTTAGTTTTCAGATTCTACTGTCCTCATTATTTCTTAGCAGTACTATTATTTTTATAGTCTTTGAAATCATTTGTATGCTTCCAGTCCCTACTCTGTTCCAGGGTATCCACCTGTGTTACTCTCCTGTTTAAAGAAAAAAGAAATCTTTTAAATTCTTCTTCCCTCCACATAGTCTACAAAGTTCCTGGGAATGTCTACCCTGTTTTTCTTTCTATTTCATATCTTGCTATATCCTCACATGCCACTATCTCAATCATCCTACTCACTGCTGGTTGCCGGTTATCATCACCTTTTCCTGGTCATTAGTTTGCTTTGCTTTTTGCAATTTGAGTGAAGGTCATACATATATATCCCAAGGGATTATTCAGTTTTATCCAATATTCCACCCACACATTAACCAATGTTGGAAGCCCTCTCTAGTCTTTGGATTTGGGGGCTTGTTACCTTTTTCTGTGATTTCATGGCACACTCTATAATATTACCACATTTCTACTCAAGTATTCTGATTGAATTATCTACCTTTACCCTTATTCTATGGGTTTCAGAAGGGCAGAGACATTCTCTTTCGTCCCCACCTCTGTAATGCTAAGTTGAATTCCAGACACATTTCAACTAACTACAGCCCAGGTATGTATAAATTATATACTAGAGTATAGAAGTATAAATTTTGTACTATTTATGCCAGTTCAATTTACTGGCATGTCTTATATTCACTGGATATAAGAAAACCAAAAACCTTCCCTTGGGATGATGATACAGTAGCAACATAATTCTTGTTATTAGTTTAAAATTATTTTTGTATCTCTGACCAAAAATTTTAATTTGATTTCCTACCTATAAAATGAAGAATAAGGAATAAATGATCTCCCATAAACCCTTAACACTAAAAAACTAGTGTTTTAGATAAATCTTGATTTTTTTTTTTAGTGTTAGTAACATTAGAAATATTCATCACAAATATTCCTATGGCAAATCAAAATTATATGTTGATAACTACACTCTAGGCTTAGGATGTAATAGGTATAAACTAATCTAAAGTATATTGAAACTAAAGAAGAAACAAGAAACTCACTGTATTGAGCAGGTACTATAAGGCTCAAATGTGTGTCTCCTACTTTGATGTCCATTGACCCTTGACACATGCATTCAGCTGCTACTCAATAGGTGCATTGGGACATCTACTAGGCACCTCAGACATCCTCAAAGACAATCTTAGTGCTCCATTCTCAAAAGTTGTTTCTTCTCGTCTCCTCCATAAATGATACCGTTATCTAGGATTCATTCTTAATCTCTTCCTTTTCCTCATGCACCTCCCAACTGCGAACTCTTAAAGCATATCAGCAAATTCTATCAGCTTTACCTCACGTCATATGTCCACATATCCTCATCTCCTTCCAGTGGAAGGTGCCATCAAATCTTAACTGAAATATAACTATACCTTTTTTAAGGGCCTCTGTGCTTTCATTACTGTTCCCCATTGAAACCAGCAAACTAATCAATGAAAAATACTTACAGGATCTTCTGTTTTTGTTGGTTTAAATCCTCCAAGACCCTCAGTGTACTCAGAAACAAAATGTGGAAACCTTCAAATGGTCACCCTCACCTTCACGGCTCTCCCTTACTACTCTCCCACCTGCCTAGAGTGCTCGCACACCAGATCTTTGAATCACTGATTAAATGTCACCTTCTATTGAAGCTCTCCATGATCACTGGTTCTGTTTATGTTGCTTTATCACACATGACCCAGTCTCCACATATATGTATATTCACATATTTGTGGAAAATTATTATGTGTATTCATAGGTTCACTCCTGTTTTGGTCTCCATTCCTATTCTTCATCTATGACATGTGTTTTAACACACATGACATAGTTATTAGATGTTCATCTTTTTAAAAATTAACAATCAATAGGTTAAAGTTATAATTATAAAACTTGCAATAAGCTCAAGAAGAAGTGCATGTTTTGGTAGTATTTTCTTTAATTTTCTTATTTATAAACTTTAAATTTCAAATTACAAATCATATTTTCCTAGTAAAAATTCTAGCAATATTTTACCAGAGTTCTTATTACAAGTATATGTTGCTGGTTACAAACTAAATGCCTTCTATGCTTTGGTCTGTATTTATATAGTTAATACATTCTATTTGATTTCCTATTTAAGAGTCTAAATTATTTGGAAGACAATGTCATACTAAATTCCTTAATTTACCCTTAAAATTTTATGACTCTAATATATTGAAGCCTACATTCTCTTAAATATTTCAATATTGCATGCAAAATAGTGGGATTTTTAAAAGCACAATTCTAAATCAATTACTCAATTATACCTTTCAAAACAGAATTGCAAGTCTAATTTTTATCTCCAATTGAGGGCTCAATGTCTAAAAAATTGCAAGTAATATTCCATATGTTATTACATAATAAGAACATTATAATAATTACAGAATACAATTTCATAATATTCCAAATATGCAGAGATGCCTTTTAAACAAATATATTAATAGGATTTTGTTCTTTTTAAAAAATCTATTCTGTCTTTAATTCTCATTTTTTCTCCAGAGCTTATTATCCAGGCTTCCTAACACAGTGGTTTACCACTAAGGACACTGTATCCTTTCCAGCTGACTGAGCTGGCTTATCAGTGGGAGACTATGGCTTGCAGGAGATGAGGAGCTGCCAACATTCCATTCCTAGTGGTTTTTCTATCCATCCCAGTGACCATTCTTAGTGCCATTCTAAAATTACAAATATTAGAGCCATTTTAAAATTACAAACTTGTGGGGATGGGGGGAATGAAGAGAAATGGGTTAAAGTGTATACATACGCACAGTTAGATAGAAAGAATGTTATGTTTGATAGCAGAGTGGGACTTCAGTTAACAGAAATGTATTGTGCTTGGCTGATAGACACCCTAAATAAACTGACTTGACCACTGCACATTATATATAACTAACAAGTTGTACAAGTGAAAAATAAAGTTCCAACTGTAACGATTATTAAAAACTTTCTTTTCTAGCTCTCCTATCCCACAAGTTCCATCCTGCTTGTCTATTCACAAAGCTTATCTCCCTCACTTGGCTGTTATATCACTTGACTGGATTTTGCATTTCTTAGGCTTGTAAGACGCTATGTTTAAGTTCTGTTTACTTTCAGGTGTGGCAGAATTCTGCCTTCTTTTTAATTTTTTTTCATCTTAAAGTACCAAATCTTCAGGGTACCAAAACTGCATTCACTTGTATTATGAATATCTGTCAAAGCTTTGCATCTATGGTAGTTAGCAGAATATTCTGTATAGAGCCAGACAGTTAATATTTAAGGCTTTGGGAGATCAGAGGATCTAATGTTACCAGTATTCAATTTCGCTCTTTTGTTTCAAAAGCAGTCACAAGGCATGAAGGAATTTGTGGCTGTATTCTAATAAAACTGTGTTTCTGGTCACTGAAGTGAATGTTATGTAATTTTCACAAGTCATAAAAATTATTTTTTTTTTATTGTTTGGAATTCATGGAGGGCACAAAGAATTAGGTTACACTGATTGCATTTGTTAGGTAAAGTCCCTCTTATAATTGTGTTCTGCCCCCAAGAAGTGTGCCATATACCATGAATCCCCACCCCCCTCCCACATTTAAATTTTTAAAATTCTTTTATAATAATTTAAAAGTGTAAAAACCCATTCTGAAGGTTGTGTGTTTGCTTTAGTTGTTATACCCTGGACTGTGCAAAATATTTTAGCTTGATCACGTCCTGTGTATTTATTTTTGGCTGCAATTGCCAAAGGGGATTTTTTTTTTCTGGCCGATAGCCTTAATAGTTTTTCCTATATTTTCTTCCAGGTTTTTATTGTTTCATATCTTAAATTTAAATGTTTTATCTAGTTAGAGTCAATTTTTGTCAGTGTTCAGAAATGGGGTGCAGTTTCCGTCTTTCATATGTGGCTAACCAAATCTCCCAGCACCATTTATTAAATAGGGATTCTTTTTCCCAGTGTATAATTTTGTTTGGTTTATCAGAGGTCAGATGATGATATGTGGCTGGATTCATCTTTAAGCCCTCTAGAGATAGAGCCCTCCAGTTCTCTATCTCTATTTTTGTGCCAGTACCATGCTGTTTTGATCACTGTAGCCTTGTAGTATAACCTGATCTGGTAATGTGATGCCTCCAGATTTGTTTTTATTTGTTAAAATTTCATTGGTTATCAGAGTTTTTTATTACATCTTTTGTATTTACCTGGATGGAGTTGAAGCACATGCTCCTCAGTAAAGTATCACCAGAATGGAAAAGCAAGTATCCAATGTACTCAATACTAATATGAAACCAAAAGAAAAATAACTATATGCCCACAAGGTAGCAAAACACAAGTATATGGAGGTGAGGGGGAAGGACAGGAGGGAAAGGGGAACGAGGTGGGGGTGAGAGGTAAGCTCACCTGTGTGCACAATGTGAGGGTATACAGCACATGCCCTGGATCAAGGGCCCAACTACAACTTGAACTTTACCCTAGAAACACAGACAAGGTAGCCAGATCATTTGTACCCTCATATAATCTGAAATTTCTTGAGAAGAAAAAAAAAAAATGTTTAAAAACCATTTTTAGTACTTGGACTGTGAAAAAACAAGTGGTCAGCTGGATTTGACCAAGGGAGCTGTAGTTGGCCAACTCCCTGCTGGAGAATCACTGTTTCTGGAGACATTTTACTGACGTGAAGTAGAGAATAGTCTTGTTAACCATTGTATTCTTAGTGCCTAGAGCAATCCTGATATATAATCAAAATAAATCTCTTTCTTTCTCTCTCTCATATAAGGCTTGTAAAATCATAGCTGGAAGGTTATTTCTTTTGGACAATTAGATTGGGCTTTACTTCTTGTATGTTAAATTTAAAATAGCACGAATATATAAATTTAAGAAAACTTAGATACACAATTATAAGAGGAACTTATCTAACAAATGCAATCAGTCTAACCTAATTCTTTGTACCCAAAACAATAAAATTAAGAAAACTTAGATATTACTTCATCACTTGATGATGGAAAAGTAAATGAAATATTAGCAAAGAGTCTCAGATATCTTCTTTAATTGGCTAGAGAAATCTGTGATGACTTTGTATTTATATATTGTGAGTTAAATCTTTATTTAACATTGAGAATATCTTATTTTGGTAGTGTTTTCTTTGTTCAATGTGGTCATGGCATTCTACCCGAGGGCGGTACAGTGAGACTCTGTCTCTACAAAAAAAAAAAAAAAAAAAGGAAAAAAAATAATAAAGATAAATCTCATTTGTGTTGCCAATGTGATCTTTCCTTCTGACACATTGACTCTGATGGTCTGTGTTCTTCTTGGTGCCAGATGAGTTCTTGCTGGTGTTGAGATGAAAATAGTTTCATTAATGAGATACAAATTAAGATGTTGATTTAGACTTTCATTTTTTCTTCTAAAATTGGGACTCTAACTTCAGTGTGTTAATTTTAGAAAAATAATCTCAGAATAGGATACATTTCACTGACGCTGAAAAACATCACAACTGTCTCTTATAGTAACTGTTAATATAAAATGTATTTTTTGTGCTTTCTGGTTTAGGTATAATTGTGGAGAGCTCAGTGGCCTTTTTAAACATAAAATACAATTTTATATTCATGATGCTGATCTGTTGTGTGGGTGAGCAGTGCAGTCCCATGATTCTGAGAAAAATAGAGCTTGGCTTTAGCACATTTCCTATACTGCTGATTATAGTGATAATTATTCTTACGTTGCTATGGAAATGCTCTTGATGACAATTTTTGCAGATTTTTTCTATTACTGGTGTTATTTTTCTATTTATTTATTTACTTATTTATAAATTGCTGAACTTAAATTATATTTTATGGACACAGATGGTTATAAAACAGTGTTGCTTAGCGCTGAACACGTACACACTCAGTGTGAATAGAATGCTGATTCTTCTCCAGTATCAGGAACTCTGTTTGTTGTGATGGTGGTTTTCTTTTTTTTTAGAAAGAAAGAGAGACAGAGTCTTGCTATGTTGCCCAGGCTAGTGTGCCTGGTCTTGAATTCCTAGCCTCAAGTGATACTTCCACCTTACTCTCCTGAGTACTAGGATTATAAGCTTAAGCCTCTATGCCCAGCCAAGAACTCTTTTTATTTCACCTCTTTTCTAGTTAAGTTGTGTTTGCCTAATTCCATTTACAAATCAGCATAGTTCTAAAGAAATTTTACCTCTAGGATATATAAAGTATGTATGAATATTTTCTTCATAGAGCTGATACTTCATCTAGTTCTAGAAGGTGGAATCGTGTGCCTTTAACCTCATTTTCTTGAATCTCTAAAGTCTTGTTGCTCATACCATTATCTGGTTGACTTCTCTTAATCAGGCTGCCTGCTTCAAGATGAAATTTCAGATCCTCAGTCTACTGATGGTCATTACCCTAATTTTTGCTCACTTGATTGATGGCATTCTCTCATTCATTCAACAAAATTATTGAATGTCTACTAAGACCCAGGCAGTATTTAAGAGACGAGGCTAATGAAGTGAATGAGATGAATAAAAGACCCCCTCTCATGGGACTTACATTCTACTTGATGATCATCACTGACGATGATAAATATTCTTAGTCCTTAAGACTGCTACAAAAAATTTACCATAAACTAGATAGCTTATAAACAAAACAATTTTATTTCTCACAATTCTGGAGGCTAAAAAGATCAGAGTGCCAGATTTGATGAAGGCCCAGAAGAATCTCTTTTGGATTGGTGCCTTTTCATCATGTCCTCACGTGGTAGAAATAGGAAGCAAGCTCTCACAGATTCTCGCAAGGAAACTGATACCATTCATGAGGGCTCCACACTCATGACCCCATCTAATTCTAATTACCTCCCAAAGACCCTGCCTCCTAATACTATCACATTAAAAGCTAGGGTTCTAGCATGTGAATTTGGGAGAAACACAAACATTTAGTCCAACAGAAATATATAATAAATATATAGAATATTAAATGATTATTAAGCACTAAAGAGAAAAATAAAGCAGAAAACAGGAAATCTGAGAAAAGGTTTACCTAAGAAGGTTCCATTTGAATAAAAACTATGCATATATTTGAGTTGGGGGAAGATGAGTTTTAGGCAAGAGGGTCTGAAAGAGACTAGGGAGACTTGAAGTAAATACAATGAGTAGGGAACTTTTTCAAACCATACCATTCTAAAATGAAGCAGAAAAATTGATGGTAGTGAGTGGGAGATGAGAAGGTTAATAATGTGTTTTCTAGGATAGTTGAAATTGCAGCATGATGGCAATGGTCCAGTGGAAAGAGAAAATGATGATGTATCAGAGGTTCAATGGTGGTTGGGGGTCACTTCCTAGGCCGTACTTAAAAATTGCTGACACCTATTAAAATAAGATACTAGTTAGCCCTTGGGTGGCACCTGTGGCTCAGTGGGTAGGGCGCCGGTCCCATATACTGAGGGTGGCAGGTTCGAGCCCGGCCCCAGCCAAACTGCAACAAAAAAATAGCCGGGCATTGTGGCAGGTGCCTTTAATCCCAGCTACTTGGGAGGCTGAGGCAAGAGAATCACCTAAGCCCAGGAGTTGGAGGTTGTTGTGAGCTGTGTTGCCATGGCACTCTACCGAGGGCAATGAACTGATACTCTGTCCCTAAAAAAAAAAAAAAAAAAAGATACTGGTTAGCCCAATTCTTGCAGACAAAGAAAATGACATCATTAAAAAATATGTATTAGATGACAAATATTTGAGCCATAATATTTTTCTAATATTAATCCTTTCTATTATTGATTTACAGAATTAACTGAATTTCCCACCCCAGTTTTAGTATTATGCCATAACCTTGGTTCTGACCAAAGGGTAATTTAAACTTTCCTTGGTAATAATTATTTATTTAAACCTTTAGTTTAAACCTTCATCTGGAAGCATATATACAAATATATTATAGGAAGTTCAAAATATGTGTATATCTAGAAATTAAAGTAGACATCCATAATATTTAGAGTAAACCCAGGTTCTGACAAGCTAGAGATTAATACCAAAAAGAAATAAAAAATATTAAAATTTTAAAAATATATGTTTGTAATTTTTATCATTATAAGTTAATATTACGCTAAAAATCATAATTTTCTTTTCTGTATTTGTATGAAAATATATTAACAAAATGCTAAAATTGGCGATTCAGTTATTTGACATCCTGCAAACAGGTAGTTGAAGGACCAAATGTTTACTATATAGCAAGTCCTAGTGACACCTTAAGAACATAGTTTTAGAAACGTAATTTTTCTTTTGTCTCTGCTTTTCCCTCCTCAATATCATCTCCAAACAGACAAATTTGCATCCGCAAATTGCCTTCCCTTAGCAATCAGGGACACATGCATCCTCACTCACATTTAGGAGGAGAAAGGCTACTTTCTGTTTCCAGTATTCCAAGGAAGGGATTTCTGAAGTTACATCCCTAGGCCAACGTTTGAGAACAGGGAAATATGATTTAAAAAAAAATGCTTTCGCACGCCAAAAAGATTCTCTGAAGTTGAATTAGCTTTCTCCAACTTACCTGGAATGTACAAAGGAGGGGTAAATACCTAGTCTACTATCTGAATACTTGGAAAGGAGAACAGGATCCAGTGAGGAGTACAAATGCCTGAATTTTTCACAAGAATTTCTTGATTTTTCTTATTTTATTACTATTTGTTACTAATGATTAGATTCCTTAGACAAGAGTAGTGGGGGATTTATGGTAAGTATTACCCGCAAGGTAGCAAACCACAAAATATATGCAGGTGAGGGGGAAGGACAGGAGTGAAAGGGGAAAGAGGTGGGGGTCTATATTTTTCAGTCCAACAATAGAGTATACTGTTTTACTGATTTTTTGAAATCAGTTGTGTTTCCTGCCTTTAAGGAACTCAGAGTCTCACTGGGAAGAAAGACACAAACAAGTAACAGTCGCTTCATGTCAAGGGTCATAATCTGGTTAGATTGACAGTACCTTTCTAGGGCTGAAAAATAAATTGCCAGAGATTTAGCAATGTAAAGCAATGTCCATTATCTCACAGTTTCCTTGATTTGGGAATCTAGGCACAAGTTGGTTAGCGGGTCTTCTCAAAATCTCAGAAGCCTGTATATGACATGTCAGCCAGATCTGAGTTGCCATCTGGAGCTTGGGGCCTCTCTCAAGCCCTCAAGGTGATTGGTAGAATTCAGGCCCTTCAACTGTAGTACTGAGGCCCTCTGGTCCAAGTGCATGCGTATAATTCCTTGCAAATTTAGCAGGAGATTCTCCCTTACCTCAAGAGTGCTCCAAATCTTTTTGCATAACTGATTTTCATATGATTGAGTCAAAAGTCATCTAGTACAATATTCCTTTCAAGTGGGTCAGTATCAACTGATTTGGAACCTTCATTGTACATGCAAATGTCTCTTTACCTTTGCTATATTCTAGTAGCTAGGAGCAAGTCCAGGAATACTATAGTGGACATTAGAGGAAAAATACCAGGATTATGACCTTGTCCATAGAATCTGTCCATTACGGAGTAAAATGTACTGTATCTAAAGAGGCAGAGGACTATTAAGGAAGGTCTTAGTGGTCACCTGGGATGTCATAACAAAACCTGGGTAGCTTATAAACAATAGCTATTTATTTCTCACAGTTCTGGACACTAGGAAGTCTGAGATCAAGGCACCAATTCAGTGTCCAGTGAGTACTTGTATTCTGGTTCATAGATGATCATCTTCTCACCAGATCGGTCTCAAGCCTCTTTCATAAGGGCACTAATCTCATTCCTGGGGCCTTCTCTCTCATTACACAATCACGTCCCAAAGGCTTTGCTTCCTAATATTATTATCCTGGATTCATAGCATTTCAACATTTGAATTTTGAGGGGACACATTGACAGCATAGCTTTCTTTCCCTGGCCCCCAAAGTTGATGTCTTTACATTCTCAAATGTAAAGTGCACTTTCACCCAGGTAGCCTCAAACCTTTTAACTTGTTTAGTATTAACTCCAAAGTGTAAAGTCCAAAGTTTCATCTAAGTATCATCTAACTAGAATATGGGTGAGACTCAAAGCATAGTTCATTTTTTGAGGCAAATTGTTTTCTAGTTGTGAATCTGTAACATAAAATAAGTTACGTGCTTCCAAAATGCAATGGTAAGACAGGCAAGAACAGACGTTCTCAATCTAAAAGGGAGAAATAGAAAAGAAGAAAGAGGTGACAGGTCCAAAGTAAGTAATACCCTGAAGGGCTAAGAATTACCTTTAACTTGATGCTCTGCCCTCCAAGCCTACAGAGGCAGAGGCCCAGCCTTCTGGACACACTGGAGTAAAGATCCTATTTCCTCAGCTTTTCAGGGCAATGATTTTATCTCCAAAGTGCTGATCAGCCCTTTCCACGTGGTTCAGCTAGGTGTACCCCATACCATAGCTCTCCAGGGCTAAATCCGCACCCTGGTGGCTCTACCAGTCTGAGGTCTTTGGGGTAACACTGTCACCCAGTTCCAATGGGGGACTCTCTGCAAGCTGCTGCCGTAGGGCATTCCTCTCCTGGGAATTGATATTCTCCAGGCCTTCCTTTGAAATCAAGGTGGAGGTGGACACAGCCGCACAGCTTTGCTGAAGATAACATAAGACTTCACACAGTGGATAAAATGTGAGTTTGGTAATAAAAACTAAACAAGATGGTGGTGTTCTTTGTTTTGTTGTTTTTTTTTTAAGGAAGATAAAGGGGAGAAGGACATCTACTTAACTAGATAGTACAAGTTCAAAGGTCTGCCAATGTTCATTTTTCACATGTTTGAAAGGTTCAGGGAAATAGATTATATTAATCTTGGGAGGGTATGTAGACAGAGCAGGACCGCCCAAGGTTTAGTGCAGTTGATGGGTTAATTTGAGTCTAGCAAGAGGTATGGTGTGGAAGAATTCAGATTAAGATCTTGCTCTAGTTAGTGGAAATTTTTCATTTTTTCAGCAGCCTTCACATAATAGAAGTAAGCTCTAGATTCTTTGGCAACACAGAGCATAGATACCACCCCCAGTTTGGGAAGGGAAGGCCAGAAAAGACTTATAACATAGTTCTACCCCCAAAATGTAACATTTTGAAAGGCATGCAGATGAGAGAAAGAATGCAGTACCAGGAATTTAAAAATAATTCAAATGACAATGTGTCAAGCGTCTTGCATGTGTCCATGAATCTGTGGAGCAGAAGAGGCAAATGGTAAAGAGCATTTATGCTGAAATAAATTGAAAAAAATAATCTAGAACCTAAAAATGGGTATTGGAATGAGTTGACCACATGAAGACAAAAACTTTAAAAATGGATGAGGATATAGAAGATTGTCAATTCTAAGAAAAATATGGTTTCTACTAAGAGTCCTGAGGAATCAGGAACTATTTACTAGCTAGAATAATGTTAACAAACTCCTGTCCCCATCCTACATGAAGCATGTGGGACTGTGAGAAACTGGTTAGCTATTTGGCAAAACCTTTTTCTTCCTGCAGGGTACATGGCTATAATGTGTCTCTCATCTTCCCTTTGTGTTATGATTAACCACGTGACAGATTTATGGCTAATGAAATAGTGGCAAAAATTGCATACACCTATTCCTGGATTTGCCTAAAGAAAAATCTCATATAGTTCTCTGACAGATAAGTGTTGAGTCTCTGAGAAAACTAGAACCAATGTGTTAGAGACAACAGCACCTTCATCAGCCTGGGTCCTGGACTGAGTGGACTCAGCACTATTGGCACTGCATGGTATGAAGCCTAACTACCTACTCTCTCTTCTCTTGACACATGTGAAATCTCACTGTGTGCCCAGCATACTGGCTCCTAGAACATACCATGCTTTCCCCGTCAGAAGAAATGGGTACGGGTCACTCTCTAGAAAGTTGGTCCCACCTCCTGATCCGCTTCCTTTCTGCCACTCTAGGGACTGACTGCTGCTTTTCTCCAGATCTCAGTCACCTTGCCTGTCTTGTCATTTACTATTCTGTCAACCCTGTCAAAGTGCCTGGCACATAGTATATGACAAATAAATATTTGTTGAAGGAAGGAAGCAGAAAAAGGAAGAAGAGAAAGAATAATTGTCTTTTGCATTTTTTAATGCATCCTCTGTGGAGTTAGACTGTGCTGTAGTTCTCCCTTATCACAGTTTCACATTCTGTGGTTTTAATTGCCTGATGTTCAAAAATATTAAATGGAAAATGCCAGAAATGAACAATTCATAATTGTTAAATTGTTGCTATTCAGAGTAGCATGATGAAATGTTGCATCGACCCACTCCATACTGCCTGGGCCGTGAATCATCATTCCTTCATCCAGAGTATCTGCACTGTCTCCACTATCTGCCTGTCAGTCTTGGAAATCATCTCCTCCCAGACATCCAGCCATCAACATTGCTAGGGCTTGATGATCTAGCATCACCTAATGTAGATGATCCTCCTTCTGACATACAGTCAGAAGGTCAATAGTATCCCAATATTATGTCACAATGCCTGCATCCTTCACTTCACTTCATCTTATGAAACAGGCGTTTTATCATCTCACATCATCATAAGAAAAAGAAAGCAGTATAGTAAGTTATTTTTGGAAAGATGGTATTTGCATAACTTTTATTACAGTATGTTGTAATATTTCTATTTTATTATTATTATTTTAATCTCTTACTGTATATAATTTACAAATTAAACATTCTTATTGGTATGTATGTGTAGGAAAGGAAAAAAACATAGTTTATAGAGGGTTTGGTGCTATCAGCGATTTAGCAGTTTCAGGAATCCACTGAGAGTCCTGAAATGTATGCCACATGGATAAAGGGGAGCTACTATATATGAATTAAGAAATCTATTTTAAAATTAATCCATCATCAATATGATTGTGCTAAGCTATAAATAGCATTTTTTGGTGGTATGATTCCACTGCTAAAAACTGTAGGGTTTAGGAGCCTGTAGGTATACAAGGATTTGAGACCTTTTAGGCATACAATTTCATACTATTTGATACACATCTATCATAGATCCCCAGAGCATTAATTATAGTAATGGAAGCAATATCACTGTAAACAATCAAAGTAGACACATGTAAGTATATCATTATAGATTCTCCCATTGCTTGGTTATGTAATATGGGTCTCTCTATAATTAATCAGTTGAAAATAGATATAACTAATTTAATTTTCTGTTCCATTTCCTATTAATAGGTTGCCATTAATAGGTTACATTTTATCTGATATAACTAATAATTTTGGAGCTACATTGTTATTGCTGAAAGGCACCAGCAAAATTAATCCAGTATTTTTTGAGTCTTTTAATATCCTTCTTTAAAGACAGATTGAAGAGAATATAATTAATTTGAAGATAATCAGTTTCAGCACAACATTAATATAACCTGTAGTTATTTTAATTGACCAATATAAGAATTTATTCAATTAGTTATCTCAGATGTTTTTAAGCCTTGTAAATTATATCATTACTTTAATTAATTTCCACTTAAAAGGTAAGAATTTTTAAGAGGAAAAGTTAAAAAAAGAAGAAAAATTTCTAAAGTATGATAGATATATATATTTGATAAAATCTATACCAAAATATAGAATACCTTTTAAAAAAAAAATCATTGCCTTTACAAAAGTGATTTTTTTCACTTACCATTAATGGGTAGATCAGATAGAATTTTAAGCATTTTCTTTATTTTTGGATTGCTTATTCAACATGACCCATTTATTCAGTAAAATATTGGAGCTGCATAAATATGACAGGCAGTGTTCTAGTTAAACAAAGGAATTTTCACAGGATATTTATGTCTTTAATTTATTCAGTAAATTTTTATTGAGCTCTTATTATTACTAGACACCATAAAAGTGTCTTTGTTGTTGTGGAAATTATAGTCAAGAAGGAAAAGAGGCAACTAGCTAGCTAGCTAGCTAGATAATAGTATAGACATATGTATACAATAGACAGATGATAGGTAGATATTATTAAAATTAGAAGGCAGGAAAAGTGGTTTAGAAAGTGGTAGGGAAGAGGAGATGCTTATGAAGGTAAAGGTGTCTGCAAGAATGTGATTATGATGGCGGGTCCTAGGGTCTAACACGGATAAATAGGGATGTGAGGACATGAGAAGGAAGGAAGAGGTGGTCTGCAGTGAAGGTGAGTACTTTTAGATTTGGGGAATTACTGAATCTTGGCTATTTGAGGGAGTAGTTATCAACGCAGAAGTTGGTAGAATAAGAATGATATATTTATAACTGAGATTACGGGAATTGGGTTGCCTGTATTGTGATTAGCAGGACAGAGATGTGAAAGTGAATGACTGGGGTATGACAGACCATCAAATCATTGAAAAAGGAGTGATCAGGATTCTTCTTTGTTGATACTGAATCATCAAGAATTTTGACTAGAAAAGTGAAGTTGATGATTTCCCAGGTGTTAAAGTACTTAAGGAAGTAAATATGAAACATCTGTAAATTATTGCCACAAGGAAAGGTAGTAGGCTGTGTGCTCTGAAAGCAGAATCTTTAAAACTGGAGCAAATCAAATAATTGAATATATCAAATGTTATTATGAGTATCTGATAACTGAAGCTAAATGTACAGTAGAGTTGATAAGAGGAGACCAGAAAATTGTATATTGCGTCTGACTTAAACTCAATAACAGCTTTTCAGGTAATATTGTCTTCCTTTTACAAATACATAGACTGTGTCTTTTGGTAGTTACATAACTTGGCCAAGTTTATACTAGCATAAGGACACTATTTGAACTTTGAAATTTTGAAACTAATGTATTAGAAAGAAATCCAATGCATTTTTCTGCTCTTGTACACTGTTTTCCCCAAATAGAAAAGCTATACGAGAATTGCAAATCTGATATAAAAGTCAAGGCCTTCATTCTGTATGTTGCATATCACTTAAATTAGTTTTCTCCTAGAGAAAAAGAAAAGTACGGCGTTTTAAATAATAGCATCGGTAGGTTTGTATGTGTGGGTAAGATTAACAGGTGGGAACAAATTTTCTAAGCAGTTTTGTTCACCACAATGTGTGCTATGTTTATTTGTTCAGGGGAGGAAACTGGGTTGGGACAAAACAGGGCCAAACCAATTAAATAAAATTTTTACTTAGATTCTTCTAGTTCTATCAGGGCAGACCTAAAATATTTTCTGTCATCACAATTCCAAATTAATATTCTCATGTAGTATCAACTCAAGATGTCTTTAGCAAATAATCATATGAATAAATAAGAACATGAAAAATGAAAATACTTAAATTCTTGCATAGCACTTTGGTATTGTTTGTTCTTTTTAAAAATTCTTTATTAAATCCTATCTGTGTACCTTAATGCATTTATGGAGTACAGTGTGCTGATCTGATATACAATGTGGAATGCTTACATCTGGCTGATCAACATAACCATCTCCTTGCTTACTTATTTCTTGTGGTAAAATCATTCATACTCTATTCTTAGTAGTTTAGAAATGTATCATTGCATTACAGTCCAGAAAGAAGGAGGGAAGAGGAAAGAGAGGGAATGGTAGGGAGGGAAGGTATTTGGATGGATCCAACCTAATGTTTGTTCATTTTTTAGAGCAATTAGGCTTAATTCTGGCACTGAGAGGAAAATCAAATATAAAATAGGCATCTAACTGATGGCCACTTAAATGTCACAATGACAAGCAAACTTAGATAATTTGTCACACATAATGGCAAATATAGTGAAAATATTTTATAACACTGATCTTAAGAGTTAATTTATTACATATGCCACCTACATATGCCTTGTTATTCTACATTTATTCTACCATGTATATTATTGATCTAACTAGAATGGAATAGATTTTTAAACTACATAAAATCATTTTAAAAATAAAAGTAATCTGTTGTACAAATGTTTCTTAATTTGGTAACCATACCATAAGATGTCATCATGGGAGGAATAGGATGAAAGGTATATGGGAACTTTCTGGGCTGTCGTTAGATATATTCTATAAATCTAAAATGATTTCAAAATAAAAAGTTAAAGAAGTGAACATTTTTGAAGAAAGCTAAAATTATAGAAAGAAATTCAGTGAAAACTAATAGGTAGAGCTCAGAAGTTAGATCAAGTGCAAATTGTATTCCAAGCTGGGGCATAGCCTCACAGTCTGGAAGGTAGAGCATTCAGAGAATATAAATAATTATTTTGGAGGTTGAGGTTGCATAAGAGACAGCAGTGGAAGATGGGAAGGGAGAGGTAGAGATGACCAAGCCATCACGCCTCTTGTGTGTCTGCAGGAGGTGAAGGTATCGGGGAATCATTGAGGACTTTTAAGTGAGGGCTGAGAAGACAGCATCTATTGAGCATTAGATGCATTGTTAGCCAACATTCTGACGCTGATGGGCACTATGGGAACAAAATTTAAAGCAAGCAGAAAAAACCTTACAAGTGCATCTCAGTAGTCCTTGAGGGATGCAGTTCACCAGAGCTACTGCAGCTCTTATTTATTCGGTGCTTTATGTTTCTATGACAAGTATTTTCATGCCTTTGTGGTATTTAAGCTGCTCAAGAACCCTGTCAAGTGGCTTTTATTTTTGCTTCTTTCAAAAAAAAAAAAAAAATAGAAACAACCTACTGACTAATATTGCAAAACTAAGGGAAGAAACAGAACAGCTCCTCCTTTGAATAGAAACTGTCTGCTTCCTGTAGCAGTGCTTGGTCGATTTGGTTAAACAGCTCAGGACTTGAAATTGCTCCGGAGACCCCTTACCAGGCGTCCCACCACATGCATTCCTTCATTTTTTAACTTTCTTTGTTTCATTGAGTGTAGATTATGTTCCTGATGTTGATATAGCTACTGAAAATATGAAAGTCAACAGGGTATTATAATTTTTCCCTCACAGAAACTATAATATGGAGAGTTTGATTCAGCTTTGAACATATTTTTACATATTTGAAATCAAATGGTATATGTGTATAATCTTTGACAGCACTTTACAAAAATTAATAACTCCCTGTGTTATACAAATTTGCATAATTACAAATTGCATTCTAATCAATTTTAACTATGTATATCATTGTATGTAAGTCTGGACCTTCATTTATGATTATTTTCTTACAATGTTTTCCGGGAGGGTATATTTCTTGCTTAACAAGTAACCACAAACAGCTGATAGCAGTGGTAAGAGATTTTGTTTCAAGTAGTTTTTTTTTTTTTTTTTTCCCAAATACAAATGGTGTCTCTACACATGCTGCTGAAAGATGTTCAGATATGGGTCAAAATGGGTCAAAAAACAGTCACAAAGTTGACACAACATTTTTTAGAACCATCTCTGCACGCCAGGGAGTTTTCAACTTACGAAAGTTGAAAAACTATGAAGTTTTCTTTGAAAGTTATCAGAATTTATCTGTTGTTTATTTTGCAGTCTTACTGTTTGGGGCTTTTCCTTTTTATAGTAAATTATTGTCATGGATGTAAAAACAACACATCTATCTTACTACCATGTGAAGAATAGGAAGGGGTGAATGAAAACAAGGAAAGCAATAAAATCTATCATTAGAATATTTTTTATTGGTTACACATCAGTTTCCCTGGCTGAATGTGAACTGAACGTTCTGTGTGGGTAGACACATTTGCAGGCATGCCTTTCATTTTTATTCTTTCTAGGCTTGACTATTTTCTTTGTAATAGTAATTTCATTGAAGGTATTTTTTCTTTTATGTTGACTATACAAAATTAGTATGTCAACATTAAGTTTGAAAGAACAAAACAATTAAGAGCAGGAATTCTTATCTTTCGTGTTTAAATCCCTGCTATGCCACACACATTTGTGACTTTGTATTTCCTTTGTGGAGATCTGAAGACGCTTATAAATAGGGCACAGGCCATCAAGGGATTAGGTGGTCAGGTGGCTTTTGTCCTTAGTATGTACATGGGCTTTTCTTTTCTCCTTTCCTAAATTCTAATCTTCCTTAACATCAAATGGAAAGAATATAACTGTTCTGAACTTTAACAAATAATTCACTTTTTACTTCTGATGAAGAAAGACAAGATTGAGTTCTCTCAGACATGATGCTGAGTCCTTTGTTATCAGAGAGAAGGGAGCATATGTCCTTTAAAGATGGTGCCTGACGTTCTCTCTTGCTCAAGCTAGGTTCCCCAAATTCCAAACTGTCCTGTGTTCGCAGATGCTTTATTTGATGTAAGAGACTTTGGACTTATTCATGTCAGAAGTAAGAGTAGAGACTCTTCCATACTATTTTTTAAAAATCTCTAAGAAGACGATCATATGGATATAAATTTAGTAACCTATTTTTGTGTGATTAAGGACTAGTCTCGATGCCAGATGACAATCTGTCTGAGGTTGACAGCTGACCCCCCATTTTGCATTGACTGTTCTCCACCTAACACTGATTAGGTTTTGATCAAAGAACAGACATATGTGTCTTATGTTTTAAAAGGACCTCTCTGGCTACCGTGCTGAGAGTAAACTTCCACACTCTAGAGGCAGGATAAGGATGATGTGGACTAGCAAGGTTGCCGGAAAGGTGATGAGGAGTGTTTATACTCTGAATATGTTTTGAAAAGTACAGCCAACAGAATTCCCTAGTCAATGGAATGAAATTTAAATAGAGGAGTCAAGAGGGACTTCAAGTAATTTGCTCTAATAATATCTATAGAACTTGGATGGGGTGTTGAATACCAAAAAGTCATTTCAGAGGTCCGTGTAAAATTCAATTAAAAACTATGTCCAGATACTTAAATAAGAATTTTATTCTGGGCGTTAGCTGTACATTTAGTTTCAAGTTCCTAAGATACAGGATGAGGAAAATACTACTTTGAAAAATGCAAGTTTTCTTCATAAAACATTTAAGAAAGTAATTAACAATTATAAACATGCATTTTTCAGTTTGGATATAGTAAAATAACCAAATTCATAAAAACCTATTTTAGGATTTATTTGAAAAGGAAATCAATATAAATGAACAATAATATGTACTAAAAATATAATATAGTCATAAGCTTATCGATGGAGGGAAGTGTAATGTCTAGATAATCTCTTCTGTCAACCAGGATCCCTCATCTGAGCCACAGGGGCAGGAGGGAAACCTATCAGAATAACTATTTTCTCAGTTCTCCTAAGATGGTACATAACTATCACCATTTTAGATGTTTATGAGAGAAGTTGATTCAGGGTATATTTGGATGCCGTAAGGCATTAGGAATTACTCTCTTGTATGACCATGTTTAAGAAAGGCTGGTGGACCAGGGCCATACCTGGCCCGCCACCTGCTTTTGGTGGTAAAGTTTTACTCGAATACAGCGACGCCCTTTTGTTCACATGTAATCTATGTTGATTTTGCAGTACAACAGCAGAATTGACTGGTGGGAAAGAGAGTATATACCCAGAAAAATCTACATTATTTACTGTCCGGTCCTTTAACAGAAAAGTGTTTGCCAAGTGATGATCTGGGTCAATAAAGATAACATAGCTACATCTGGGCATCTGGTGGCTCACGCCTGCAATCCCAGCACTCTGAGAGGCTGAGGCAAGATAATTGCTTGAACTCAGGAGTTCAAGACCAGCCTAAGCAAGAGCAAGACCCCATTTCTACTAAAAATAGAAAAATTAGGCAGACATTGTGGTAGGCCTGTAGTCCCAGCCACTTGGGAGGTTGAGGCAGAAAGATTGCTTGAACTCAGAAGTTGAGGTTGCTGTGAGCTATGCAGGTGCCATGGCATTCAAGCCTGGACAACAGAGTGCAACTTTGTGTCACACACACACAAATATACATATATATATATATGTTTATAGTCCACCTAGATGCCACTGCTGGACTATTAGGGGTAGTCTGGTTATATAATGGCTAGAATATTATGTCACATTTTCCATAAAAGAACTTGGTAAAAATCAGTTTCAAGAAAGAGATTAATAAAACAGTGTAAAAATAAAAAATCTAATACACATGTTTAATTCAATTCATCAAAAACTTGTATCTTTAGTATATACAAAATACTGTATTTGGTTTAAAGTAAAGAAAAAATGTGTTCAACAGATTTATATTGTAATAGAGAACATACACTTTAATACATGTAACATTATGCAGAAATGCTAAGTTTGAGTTATGTGCAAAGGGCTCTCTAAACAAATGTTAATTCTTTGATGGTGGATTGAAGAAAATTTCATGCAGAGTAGGTGTTTGAACTGGGCTTTGAAGAAACTTTGGAAAAATTTTAGGCAGACAAGAAAGAAAAAAAATATTTTAAGACGAGGATATGCGTAAGCAAAGAATAAAAGTTACATATGAAGCCTTTGTTAAAAGTGAATACAAAGAATATTTTACAGGCCCCATGTAACTGTACATGTAACTTCAGGTACCCTTTACCTGGTGTCTTCCACCAGCATGGCAACGTTTTCATGATTCTGGCCACTGCTGAATGACTTATTGATATTCTATTTTTATTCTCCATCGGGGACCTGAAAACCTGGGGGCAACACTGTCTTATGCTCTGAGACTTAGAAAGCTCTGCTCTGCTTTTTCACCAATCTCACTCCTCACCCCACCCCCACCTGCTCCAGAACAGACTTTCCTAAGGCTGAGGCTGTGCCCAATTAGGAACTTCATTTCCCCTTCTACACCATCTCCATGTACCAAGAACCATGAAATCCCTTCCAATGGTCTGAACTTGCTTCCAGTGACTCAATGGGCCTCTTCCCTTGTCTGCACCTCACCTTCACCACGTGCACCCCCGGGGCCACAAAGCCAAAGGGAGGCTGCTTATAGCAGAGCTTGTGCAGGTGGCCAGGATGTCCGCAGGTTCACATGGACCTGAGGGTCCTGCTATGTGAAACCGAGTTGCCATGGTGGGGACCTAAAGGGGGGCAGCATCACACCTCCATTTACACTCTTATCATAGACTCTCCAAATGTAATGGGCCAGCCTGCAACCAGATGCCACTGCTGGACAGCACTGCCCAAGCAGCAATGGATCAGGCCCCCTTGCAGCACCAAATGGAAACCATCAAGGGGGAAAGACTCAGATAAAGGGAATAAATAGAAGGCTGGATCCTAGCTCTTTGATTAATTAGCAAGATTTTCTATCTCTTTAGAAACAGGGGATGTAACAGCCACTCTGCCATTAGTCTCAACACATTTGGGTAAATCTCTCCTTTTGAGCCTTCTTTGGAGTAGTTCATCTCTTCTTTTCCTTTTATGTCCATAGTTCAATGATCTCTGAGCTTCAAGAATGTATGAGAAAGAGGATTCTGCATTGATTAGGACTTTTAAATACTTGAGCAATACCTAATATTTGTAATCAGTTTATAATTAAATTATTTCTTATGAACTACACATAAAAGTATTTCATAACAAATAATAATATGCCCCCAAGATAATCACCTAACTTTAATCATCTTACTTTAAATATATTACTTGATTCAAATTGCTTTCTATGTATCTTTTTCATATTCCATAACAACCCCAAAGATTTTATTTTAATGAGTTTTGAGACTAATCATTCCTTAGCAGTTTGCCCCAATTTTCTATAAATTATAGATGCTGCCTTCAATAACTGCGTCTTGTTTATGCAAAGGCATTTGCATGACAATGCAGGCTTTGAGGTCAATCAAACAAATGTAAGATTTACAAGTAGGAAATAATTAATGATTTACCCAACTTACCAGAGACCCAGGAGAATTAATTTGAGTACAGACTGTAGATTTAAATTCATATTTTCATTATAATTTTTCAAAGATTACATAAATGACTAAAAGGATCTCCATAATTTTTGTTTGACTTCTCCATTAAAGAAAACTAATTTTTATTAACAAAAAAGCAAAAGACTCAGTAGTCCTATATATGTAGGTTAGCCCAGGGACTAGAGAATTTGACCTGAATTGGGTTCTGGAAAACCATGTATGCCCTGCTGGACCACTTGGTCTTCATCATGTGGACATGGGAATTTGTCTGGTTTGTTGTTGTTTGAACAGTATGGGCAGTTCCAGGTTTCAGAGGTATTTCTTGGAACTGTGAAGGACAATTTGGAGGGTGTAGATTCTAAAAGACAGGAAATTGGCAAGGAAGTCTTTACCACAGTCCTCATCAAAGAAATTGGCCTGCACCAGGGCAGAAGTGGTGGGTGGTAGAGAAAGACAGACGAGGATTAATCAGAGAGAAGAGCTGGTTATGGGAGCAGGAAGGTTTAGTCTGGGGAATAGAAACCACAGAGAGAGAGAGAGAGAGAGAGAGAGAGAGAGAGAGAGAGAGAGAGATTGAGAGAGAGAGATTGCTTCAGAATAATTGAAGAATTCTTGCCTGGTCTCAAAGTGAAACTGAATTTCTCTCCCCCTGTCCTGTTTTCTTTTACTCTGTCTTAAATTGTTTATAGACACCTGGCTTTTGATGGAGGCATTCTGAATAGAGAGAGAAGTGGACTGGAACAAGTTGCATGAGGTTATACACGGTGGTCTAGGTTTACTAGCTCTTACATCTTATTTAGATAAATAATTAAAAATAAATTTTGATTAACTTGAACTAAGATGCTCTAAGAGTCAAAATAAAAAGGAAAGAAATTAGCAGCAGTGTCAACTGAGATGAATATAGTGCTGGTATACACTGTTAACAGCTGATTATCACTTTCTGCTTTTGTGCTTTACATATATACTTTTGTCAGCTGAATTGTAAAGCCCATGAACTTGTTCCTCTATTACACTTTTCTTTCAGTTAGTGGGTACTTGGTATAATTGAGAATTAATCAATCAGTCAATCAAGAGTATGAGAAAGGCCTATAGGTATTTTTCTTCTACTGTACATGTTTCTCTTAAAATTAGTTCCACATTAAATCATCTGGGGGAACTTGTCAAAAATAGAATCACTAGGACTTACCAAGACCAAACAAATCATAATCTCTATGGAAGTGGGAAAAGTGTGGACATGTAATAGTAGACACTAGTATTTTCAAACCTTCTCAGGTGACCCTAGGGGGCAGAGCTGAGAACTGCTATTCTGTGGTGCACATGCCTTCTTTTCTAATCTGTTACCGATTGCTATTTGCCCTTGTTTTGAAAAAAGGTTCACTCTTAAATAGCAAGTTAACAGTTTTCATGTCATTTTTTTATGTAAACAACAATTGCTGGTAAACACTTTTGCAGGACAATTGTGGGCCAATTAAGTACAAACACTGGCATGCTTCTCTCAGGGTCAATATTAAAATTATCAGTGGTGAAATGCATGTGCTGGCAATCGTGTAATCTTCCCATAGGAGAAAAGGGCATTTGATCTGTTTTCTTAAAATTATAAGTAAGACCAGGGCCTGGTTTCTGTGAAAATACGGTTTTCCATCAAAAAATAGAGAAGTTCTCCAAAAATGCACCTCCTTTTTTTCTGAGAGAAAGTGTTCCTTATTACGTAATGTTCAGTGTCCGGGCTCAGATACTTTCCTCTTCAAAGCCACATTAATGTCCCTAGCTCTGAGTCCTCGGCTTTCAGTTACTTCTTTGATCTTCCTTCGGAGAAAATTGACAATAGCCACAGTAGGAGCTTTGCATGTACCTAACAGACAACCTTCACCTTGAAAAGAGCACTGTCTTTTGCATACTTTTTTTAGGTTTTATTTACACATAAAAATATTAATGACAAATTTCTAACAAAAGAGTGTAAAGATTTAGCGAAACGTGATCACATAGTATTAGCCTTTATCAGCTGGCTAGTGTTATTTACTACTAATAATCCACGCTTCACCTATTGACAGAGGTTGATAATGGTGTGTCTATTCATTTGATAAAAATGCTTTTAGAACTTAGTAGGTGCCAGGTAATTTTTAGGCTCTGTAATATAACAGTGTTTAAAATAGAAGGAGGGAAGTGCCTATATCATGGAGCTTACACAGTATTTAGGGGAAACAGACAATAAGCAAAGCACAGTTTAAGCAAGTACAGGATATGCTAACTAGTACTGCATGTTTGGTTAAAGACAAAGCAAAGAAGGGGTGTTACAAATTTAAATAAGGAGATCGGAGAACGGGCATCTGAGGTGAGGGGGCAACTATCTGGGCAATATCAAATTCAAAGGCCCTGAGGTAAAAATATCCCTGACATGTGAAAGCAAAGAGGACAATTCAGCTACAAGAGAATGGAGTAACATAAAAATAATCAGGGGAGGGGACTGCAATTAGTGTAAGACACTGGAGGAAATAGGACATAGCTCTGGCTTTTATTGTGAGTGAGGGCAGAGCCACTGGATTATGAGCAGCAGCCAGTGGTGGGGCTGATCAGACATTGGCTACTGTGTTGAAAATAGACTGAAGTAGGGCAGCTGCTATTATTGGCAACGGTTTTGATCTGATCGCTCAAGCAGCTTTATCTGACTTAATCTGATTATGAGGAACAGAGGTCAAAAGCAGAAGAGTCAAGTCTGTTTACAAACAGAAGCTACAGTTGAGACATCAGGGTCGAATTAACACATACAATTCAAAAAGTCTATAATTAAAATATATAGGATAAAGGCATTTTAAAATACTATAGTAACCCACGTAAGACAAAACTTCCAATTATATTAATTTTAATTACATTTCAAACACAGATACTTTGCCTTAGTTTTTAGAATTGTGTATCAATGAAACAACATTATTTGACTGACAGGAAATTGTTTGCTGTTTACCCAGAGCAGTGAGGTGTATGGATTGGGTATTCTTTATTTTGGAAGATCTCTAATTAAAGTGGCTAGAATTTAAGGTCAAATGTGCAAATGAAATGAAATGTCAATAAAAAGCTAATAGAAATGATTTAACTCACATAATTTATGAAATATTTCTTGTGTTTCTAAGCACTTCACTATACGCAGAGGTTGGGGGGAGGGTGTGCTGTACTACAGAGGTCTATAGGATAGGGAGGGTATTGGTTCTAAGGTCAGGTTTGGGCTGGAAAGACTAGATTCCAGCCTGGGCACTTGCTAGATTTCTCGAGTAAGTCATTTAATGATTCTAAGCCTCAGTTTCCTCACCTGTAAATAGTGATTGTAATATCTTTTTCATAGGACTGATGAAAGAGTAAATGAAATGATTACATATGGTGCCTAGCAGAGAGTCAAATACATAATAATAACCCAGTTAATGATGGGTTGCAGTCTAGGAGTTTAGAGCTCTAAATTCTGCTGTTAGTCATTATAAAACAGAGTTCAATAGATGATAGATAGATAGATAGATAGATGGATGAAATTGAAGGAAGAAAGCTATCTTGGGCAATCAATAAAGATATCATAGTTGAGGGAGCAATTTTGAAGAGGGTGGATTTTGAAGAGTAAGTTTCCAGATGGCGATCATCATTCAATGTCCTGTAATTAAAACATGTTTACTTCATATTTCTATGTCTTAGAATTATACTAAAAACTGAAATGTAAACCTTTATAAGAAATAATCTTTGCTAACCCTTTTCCACGAAGGTGGGAAAGAGCAACTGGCAAGAATTAACTGTTACACGGTGTGACTACGCGTTCACTGATGCTTCCTGCAGGTCATGTGCCACGAAGAGTGGACAGAAACTAAAGCCTGGTTCTGTTCGCAGTAATGAGAGAAGGATTTTTTTTTTTTAATTTCTGCAAATATTCTAGGTGTTTTACATGTTCACTTAACCCTTATAACAATCCTCTGAAATTAATATTTTCCTCGTTTGACAGATGAGGAAATTTAGAATAAGGGATTTTAAAACTCTTTTCCCCGAAGGGCAGAGTTAGGGTTGAACATGCCCACACCTAATTTCAAAAGAGGAAGGACAAGGCATGTTGACAAGATGCCCGAAAGGGAAAGGGGACCTGGACTATGTTTTAATGTCACTAATAACAGCAGATGGCTCCCTGCGTTGAGGGACTGATCAGAGTTGAGTTGGCTGAGTAGGAGGTGCAGGGGGATCGTGTCCTTTGGTTTAAAGATTTCTGAAGAGAACTGGAAATAGCAAGTCAGAGTGTTGGAATGGGGGTTGTTCTGAAGAGGTTGTCAAGCAGCCACTTATACATGAGAATCTCTCGTGAAAAAAAAAAAAAAAGTTGCTTGGGAAGCACAGGAAAATGATGGTTTTTTAACTACAGACTCGGGGAGTATGCTTGATTTATAACTCCAGGTAAGAGAAGGAGAGAAAGGCCATGACCTGTGGTCTTTTCCCTTCACACTATCTGGCTGACCTTGAAGGAATTTTTGATCCCCTGAACTCCACTCTTTCCATATGTCAAATAGAGAAAATAATATTTACCTTATTAGTTTTCAGATTTAAATGGGACTTGATGGAAAATATTCAACACAGTACAACACCATCCTAGAAGGCCATGGTATGTGGTGACTCCCGCCCCTTTGCCTCTTTCTCTGTTTCTCAGCAATGTAATCATTATTATTAGCAAAACCTCTACCTTCATGTAAGAATTAATTTAGGAAAGAGTGCAGACTTCCCTAAGGTACTGCTTTCAACTGTGCCCCTAAGAGAAGAGAAAGGGAGAATGTAAGAGAGAATGATAATTAACAGCCCTCTTTTGAGGTCATCAGCAATTTTCCTAACTGGAACAAAAGGGAAAAAAAGAAAAAAGAAACAAAGAAAGAAAAACAGTTGGGGACTTCATATTGTTTTTATGGTGGTTGGTAATAAAAGATTTCAAGCAGATGTGGAGTTACCCTCCCAAGCAGCAATTCAGGGGCGTGATACAGAGCAATTCAGATGTGCGTCCTGGCAGAGGGGGCTCTGCGTTAACTGCAACGGGGGCGGAGCCTGAAAGGCTCCCGATGCTCTTGCAGTTCACTGCCTGCTAGTTTATAGTATTGGGTTGTGGCAAGGAGACCAAGAATGCCAGCAGAGACAGAATACTACAGCAACATTATTTTTCTTCTATTGCTTGATGCACAGCGCTTTTCTTGGCTTCACCTTCCTAAAAGGAAACATGCACGTTAAAATCCTATGACTGTCCTCCCCAAGAAGACACAATAAGAAGGTCAAATCACTTCTGTGGTATTCTTCCCCAAAAATCCATAATGTCAGTGTAAACATGAGAAAATATCAGGAAAAAACAAATTCTACAAAATATGTGACCAATACTCTTCAACAATGTTAAGATCATAACAGACAAGGAAAGACTGAGAAATTGTTACCAATTAGAGACTGAGGAAGATGTGAATACAACCTGGTGTCCTGGATCGGACCCTGGGACAGAATAGGGATATCCTGAGAAACTTAAGAGCTCTGAAGAAAGGCTGTGGTTTAGTTAATGGTTTTTCCCCAGTGTTAATTTCTTTGATAAATGCATCAGGATTATATAACATGCCAACGATAAGTGAAGCTGAGTGGAGAGTGTGTGAGAAGTCCATGTACTACTTTGCAACTCTTTTATAAATCTAAATTTTAGGGAAAATATGCTCTCTTAAGCGATGCTCTGTAATTTGCAGTAGCCATTAGGGTGTTTTCCCTTTTTGAAATCCACATTTGGGACTAATATCCTTCTGCTTATCTGCGTCTTTTCCAATTGAAGAACCTGGGAAAGGAAATAAATTGGAAAAGATAATTGAATGGTGTCGATAGAAGCTGAAGGAAATTTTTTAGAATTAGAACTTTAGGTGCTATTTCAGAGCATCCAAGAAAGACCTAACCAGGGCCAGGGGGACACATTAAAATGCAGAACTAGCATGAGGCAAGGAGTGGGGTCCTTTTAACAATTCATGCCTTTTATTGGGATTTTTTTGTTATTTGTTTCATTGTTGTTGTTGTTGTTGTTGCTGTTGTAACTTATGTGCCAAGAGCCTCATTAACATGGGGCTCTAATGAAGAGAAAATTGATATGAAGATTAATCTATAAATTATCTTGTAAAGAAATGAAAGGAAGTCAATAGTCTTATTCAACAATTTAAAGACATCTTATTATTTTAATCCTTATTTTTCAATATTGTTCAGCCTCCAGTAATCTTGAGATGACCTGAAAATGTGATCTTGGTGCAATCGCTTCTGTTGTCATTTTTATTTATCACAAAGAACAATCCGTAAGAGGATTATTTCTGTAGTCACAACTGTCATTGGCGAATCAGGCATTTGGTTGTCTCTTGGGAAGTAGAACTGCTTCCAAATGGTTCATATGCATGAAGAACTAAGCCTGGGTTAGGACATGTATTTTGACCTTTCTGTTTGGGGCAAACTGGTTAACATAGGATAAACTAATTCTGACTAATTTTTATTACTGATTGTTGTCTTTTTAAAAATTCTCCTTTTCCTGCTGTTGGATTGATTGATGACTAAAAAAAAAAAAACTTAACACCATTCTCCAACTAAACAGAACTTGGTTGAGCTAAAACCATTTTAAAGTCTGGAGTTTGCTTCATGTGCTCAGGGGCATGTCACATCATGAAGAGCAAGCTGTGCTGTGTGCCATAAGATACATAACTTCTCAGATTTATTTTTATGACTCAAAGGTAGCTCCCTTAAAAAAAAGTTAAACAGATCCTTCTGGTCTTGCCCATATACACATAACATCATCAAATGCCCCCGATACAACGTTTACTCAGCGTGAAACAGAGGAATCTGTTTTCTTCCTGCGTGTTGAATTTTCCCATTCTATCCCAGAGGGCTGCAGGCTAGAAACACCAGGCTCTGATCATGGGTATAAAAGCTGACAAAATGTGCAGAGTCTTTATTGTTACCCAGTTCTCACACTCACCCGCACTAATGATTGTTTTGCCACATTTGCTTCATCTATCTTTTTCTTTGTTATATTTTTGGAACATTTAAAAGTAAGTTGCAGATAAGATGATGTATCGCCCCTAAAGATTTCAGCATGTATCCTCTCCCAGTGAAGTCTTTATCCTATATTAACCAGTTTGCCAACCACAGACAGGAAATTTCATATTACATAATAATAATATCATCTAACATATAATTTTCTCCAATCCGCTCCAAAAATATTCTTGTTATTTATACTTTTTTTTTATTCAGACCAGATTTCAGGAACAAAAATCACACATTGCTTGTGATGAGGTGAGTAATTTAGAACCCCCATGAGCTATATTTCTAGAGTTGATTTGCCTGTTGAAGAATCAAGCTACTTTTCTTTTTAGATATTCTATTATAATATATCTGTCTTCTTTTATGTGAGAGAGAGAGAGATTGAGAAAAATGCATCAATTTACTTCAACTCAAATACTTTCCTGGTGCATTATTCTAATTTATTAAAAACTCTCATTGGGCAGCATCTGTGGCTCAAGGAATAGGGCGCCAGACTCATATACCATAGGTGGTGAGTTCAAACTGGGTCCTGGCCAAAAAACTGCAAAAATAAAATAAAATAAAGAAATAAAATAAAATAAAAACTCCTAGGTTTTCAAACAGTATGACAAGATACAGCATTGTCATCTGTGAAGTATTCTTTAATGAAGTCACAATATTGTTTCTTATCCTTTTCATTACACTATGCATTGACCATAAAATGTACCTTCTATGTTTCATAAACAGCAAACTTTGTAATACATGTTGTTATTTCTGTAGTAATTTATGAGAATAACAAGTAATTTATGTGAATTCATACACAAAGTTTTAAAGTTGTAGCTTTATGATATCACACATTTTTAAATCAATTTCTTTGAATATATTTATTACAAACATAACTGATTATAAATGACTCTAAGCTTAAAAATGCTTTTCTTTAGGAAGGGAAATGGAAATACAATTTAGGCAGAAAACAAATGTAAATTTTTTGTCTTAAAGAAGAATTTATATTTTTTTATTTTTAGTACATAATTGTGAGTATAAAATTGCAAAGATGTTATGATTCAATTTGATGTATGCCAAAATTTATAGTGTATCAGAAATTGCATACTCTGCATGCAGGTGAACATAGAGTAACAATTTTTTTTTCTTTTTTCTTTTTTTTTTTTCTTGAGACAGAGTCTTACTCTGTGACCCATACCAGAGTGCCTTGGTGTCAGCCTAGTCACAGCAACCTCAAACTCCTGGCATCAAGCAATTCTCCTGCCTCAGCCTCCCTTGTATCTGGGACTACAGGCAGCAGCCATGACGCCCAGCTAACTTTCTATTAATAGTTGAAACTTGAGGGGTCTTGCTCGGGTTGGTCTTGAATGCCTGAGCTCAAATGATCCACCCCTGTCAGCCTCCCAGAGTGCTAGGATTAAAGGCATGAAACACAGCGTCTGGCCTAGAGTAACAAATTATAAATGTTAGTTTAAAGATGTGTGAGAAGAGAATTATTCCCTAAATTTATTTTAGGGGATAATTGAACAAAATATATTCAATTATTTTCTAAACAACACTTTCCCACCTTCATGTTTTCTCTAATTTCTCACACCACCTTTTCCATTTTTAGGCTCAGTTGTTGACTCTGCTTCTTTTTTTTTTTTAATTAATTTATTGTTTTATTGTTAAATCATAGCTGTGTACATTAGTGCAGTCACCTGTACCCATTCTAAGATGCACCATAGATGTGGACAGAGGCCCTGATTGCCACTTCTCCACACCCATCCATGTCCTATGCACCTGTGTTCTGTCACCTCACTTGTTACTGTGGGGAATCGGCCTGAACCTGTCAGAGACCAGTGTCCGCCCCTCCTGCCCTCTCACCTACTCAAAGACAAAGTTTCCATTGTTTTCCTTTCCTTCTCCTTGATCAATTTCTTCCTTTTCTCTTGAAACTTTCCCCTCAATGTTCAAAATGCTGTTATCTTCCAACTGTTTATAATAACATATATGTTAAAAATAAACCCTCTTTACTCCATCTGTGCCTCTAATTACATCCCTACTCCAATTTCTATCATTTCCTTTATAGCAAAATTACTCATAAAATTGTGAATACTTTGTATTTTAAATTTTTCTCTTCCATGTCTCTCAGGCTCTTTCTTGCCCCTGTCTTTCTGGCAAGCTTGGTAATACTAGGAATATTAATGATTTCTGGTGTTGCCAAATCCAGTGTCAATTTTAGCCGGCAGGGCTGTTTCTCAGAATTGGTTACTTCTCCTGGCAATGTGTTCCGGACTTCCAGGATTTCTCATCCCTCTCTGGCTGTGTTCTCTCACTTTCTTTCAATAGCTCCTTTATTTTCTCTCCAACCTTGGAACATTTAAGAAGTGCACCAGGATGTGGGTGGCACCTGTGGCTCAAGGAGTAGGGTGCTGGCCCCATATACTGGAGGTGGCACATTCAAACCCAGCCCTGGCCATAAAAAAAAAAGAGAGAGAGAGACAGAGAAAGTGCACCAGGACTCAGTCCTCAGACAACTTCTCTCTTTTCATTCTAATTCAGTAGGGGCTAGAGAGACAGACAAATCTTTGAAAATCTTGGCTGAATTAGAGATTTAAGTACCATTTTATAGGTGATGACTCCCAAAATAATGTCTACTTTTGGTATTCTTAAACTTCAGGCCTCAAAAATATACAGCTTAACTTAGCTATCTAATTGACATCTTAATTTAACACATCAGAAACGGATTTCCTGTCCCCTTGTTTTAAAAACTGCTTTTCTCATAACTTTCTAATCTCTGTTCTGATCTTCTAGGACTTAGTTCAAATCACTGAGTCATCTGCCATCATCTTTGACATTTCTGTTTATCTGTCACCCACTAATAATTGTTTAATGTATCCTGTTGACTTGGAGCTTGCTCACAAATCTTCCAACTGCTTCCCCAAAGCAAGTCCTCACAATGGCCTAGAGAGTGCTGCGTGCTTGAGTCCCAAAGTTACCTCTGAGATCTGGTTTCCTCATTGTGACTCACTCTGCTCCAAGTCTGTGTACTTTTACACCTGCCATTTATTATCTCTGAAACACTCCACCTACCACGTAGAAATCCACACATTTGTTGGGGACCAGCACCAACAACCCTGGTTCTTTCCCAGTGCCTGGCAGTGTCAAAAGAATGAAGGAAAATAAAGATGCAGAGACATAGTGTAGATTTGAAGAGTGGCCGGAAGGGTCCGATGCTACCCAGTGGCAGAAATAGTGCCACCCTCGAACGCCCAATAAACTCAGTTTTTATTACTTTCATTATCCCTTAATCAGCAAACTGGTTTTTGCAGGAATGTATATGTCATCCTTGTGGTTTCTCGTGCCTTAATTCTCCATTACCCACTAGATCACCCTTTAGCCATTTTCGTTATTTTTACTTCTTTTTTTTTTGCGGTTTTTGGGTGGGGCTGGGTTTGAATCCACCACCTCCACTATATGGGGCCAGTGCCCTACTCCTTGAGCCACAGGCACTGCTTCATTACTTTTACTTTTAAAAATACTTATCAATCACTAACAGGATTACAGAAATGAAAGAAAGAGAACATGGACTTAAAAGTTAGATGCCCCCTAGTTAATCCTCTGAGTTTCTTTGGGGAAGATTAGTTAATACCGTACTCATATCGGGAACTGGGGAGAAAGAAGCTGATTCTTCTTATCTCAACCCACAAGAACTAGTTTTTCTTGCTGAGTGAGTCAGCTGCATGTGCCATTCTAGTTAATATTAGAATGTCACTACTTTCAAAGACCCTGGTACAGAGTTTTTGTAGGTATTAGGTTTGGCCAGGCACTTCCATGCCTTTTTCCCAAGCCCTTTTGGGCCCCAACCAGGTCCTTACAGACCTTCTTCCAGGGATCCTTTCTGACTTCAGCCAGGCCCTTTTCCTGGGACCCTTTCTGATTTTAGCCAGAAGATTTGCTGAAGATTGCAGGCCTTTTTCCTGAAGCCCTGCCTGATTTCAGTCAGGCCCTTGCAGGCATTTTCCCTGAAGTCTTTTAATGTTTGTGCCAAGCTGTCTCGTGAAGCCCCCCAGGATGGTATGTTTGTATAGCTGATTTCAGCAATAGATTTCTTTGTGGAGGCTCATGTACTCACCCATTACCTGCAAAACTGACCCTGATCACAAAACTTTCCTAGGATCATTTCATTATTATATAAATCTAACTCTATTACCATCATCCTAACTTCCCTAATGTTCACCCACACATGTCTCCTCCCTGACTGTCTTCCAATATTTGCTCAAATGTCCCCCCCCTCCCCCAACTGCTTTCTGCCTAAATTGTAGCTCTATTCCTCCCTGTTTTTTTTTTTGTTGTTGTTGTTGTTGTTTGTTTTACTCTGTAGCACCTATCAGTATCTGATATCTTCTTTATTTTCCTATTTGTCTTCTTTAATGTCTGTGTTTTCAGCCCCCACTGCTCTCCCAACAAAGATGTAAGCTCCATAAGGACAAGAAATTTTATTTATTTTGACAAAATGTGGTCTGCTACTATAATTCCATTTCCTGGTAGAACAGCTGACCTACTTCAAGGAAACCTATAAATGTCTTTGAGTGAATACATGCATGAATGAATGTGATAAACTTTTTTGGGGGGGAGATAACTGAGAGAGCTTGTGAATTTTTTGGTGCAGATTTTATTATACATAGGTCACTGTGAAAGTTGCGAGACAAATTGTGTTATGGTCCACTATTTCATTTCCAAGAAAAACAGTCAACAGAGTCCTTTCTCATTCACCTGTGCAAGTCTCAACTTGCTCAGGTTATAGGTGTAGGTGAAAGGGCTTCATTTGTTTCCATCTGGGAGGAATTTACATTTTTTGATTTTTGTATTGTCACAGAGTTTCCATAATGACTCACATATCAAAAGCATAGTACTCATATAAGGCTTTTTGTTGTTGTTGCTGTTAAAACAATTGGTAAAACTATTTTAGATAAGTCTGCACAGTTAGGAATACAAAATGATTTCTGTTTAGATATTAATCATGAAGAAAAATGTAAACATTATTAAATTCTAAGACAGCAGGAGAAGAATTCATTGTAGTGCTGAGATTTAAGCCAGACCTTAAATAAAGGACATAAGATTTAGAAATGTTGAAGCACGAAAAAGTGAATGACCAAAGCAAGAGAAGGGGCGAGAAGCTGAAGTGGGCAGCAGGAACGGTGTAAACACGCATTTCCCCCTGACATACAGGTATCCTGTAGTTTAGGGCTGTAGGTAGAGGCTAGTGGGTGAGGATGTCTTAGTTTGGGATGCTAGAACAAAAATACCACGGACTGGGAGGCATCAACAGCAAGCACTTACTTCCCACAGTTCTGAAAGCAGAGATGTCCAAGATCAAGGAACTGGGAGGGAGGGAGGAAAGAGCAGGGTTGGGGAAGGAAATAGCTCATGCCTCCTCTGTTAATGAAAACATGAATACCATCAGGGGAGGGGGGCGCACCTTCATGGCTTAATCTAACTAATTACCTCCCAATGGCCCTGTCCCCAAATCCCATGAAGTATGTGTTTCAACACATGAATTGTGAGGGACACGTTCAGCCCATAGAAAGACTAAGGACTTTCCATTATATTCTGTATGGGTGAGGATTCATTAAACATTGGGATGACTTACTTTTATGGGATGATGGGGGAATGAAATGGCCAATGATGTCTTCAACATGAGTGGTATCTTTGCTGTAAAATGAGTTAAATGTAAGAAAGGTTAAAGGTAAGAAACATAGATTAGCAACTGTTTCGATAGAATGGGGATAAAGAAAAAAAAAAAAATCAGAAAGTAATTTTTCTAAAGTATGAAAGGTCAGACAGAGAGGGCTGGTGCCTGTGGCTCAAGGAGTAGGGCACCAGCCCCATATACCAGGGTGGCAGGTTCAAACCCAGTCCCAGCCAAAAAACTGCAAAAGGAAGGATATAGAGAAATAGTAACTGGTAAGAAGATGGGTTCAGAAAGCTACTCTAGAGTGGGTGAAAAAGGGAAGCCCTCTCTCAGCAGGCGACTTCGAAAAGGAGAGCGAGCATTGAGAAAGTGTATTCACTTTAATTGAAAGCAATTACAAAGCTTCCAGAGAGAGTCTGGTCTAATAAAGTAGCATTACGTTCATTGGAGAAATGGCAAGAGATGAGGCCAGATAAAGTCAGAAGCCTTGAAGAAATGATAATGCCTTACAATGAACAAATTAGGGTGCTGTTTCCTTCCATTGAAAGATAGTTAAAGGAATTGTAGCATCAAACATGTTGAGCTAATTTGCAAATGTTAAACATGAGGAAATCTGAAGAAGAGTATATGCGTATAAGTGAATGTTTAAGTGGCATGATCAGCAATAAAAGAATGGGAACAAACCAAGAAAGATGACTAATGCTGAGGAGAACATGAAATGCATGTTGAAGGGGAGAGGGGGGACTGTCATAGAAAAGGGTCAGACTGTTTGGAAGTCTTAGAAATCTGTTGCTTTTCTCTCTGCACAAAGCTTAAAAACACTTATTTACACCTGATGAATGTGAAGCTGACATCCAGAACGCCCACAGGGTCTGTTTAGACAAACTTCAGCAAACCTCATTGCATTTGGTGCTCTTGCTTTTGCATTTTCACATTCATAAAAATCTAATTGAGAATAAATAGTATGTTGATCATTTAGAAAACTTAGCAAAATGGTCAGAGAGATATCCATGGAAAAGAATGATGCTGAGACACTGAACGTATTTCTCTCTGTGTGGCAATTATGGGCTTCCATTGAGGCAAATCTTTATGTTTATGTTGAGTTTCAAATGCTTAGATTTGCAGTTCTCACTGGGTTGCATTTATAGAAATATCCTACAAAGTAAGATGCCAAGGAAACAATTAGCAAAAAACAAACTCAGGATTTTCTAAAGTATGATCTTATAGCTCCAAAAATTCCGCAGGTAGACCTATCTATGGATTAGCAGACATATTAAATTTCAGTTGCCTAGTTCTAACTACGTAATTAATTTAATTTACATGAATTTGTTAAGCATATTACACATGCCAGCACTGTTGTAGTATTTATTCTTAATATGAAGATGAATGCTAGGTCTTACAAGGGGGAAGTTATACAGAGTCCCAAATATTGCCGTATGTAGGAAAAATTAACAAGTTGTTATTAACATTATAATATTTTATATTATATTTCATATTTTTAATATATTGTATAGCAACATATAGAGAATATTTTAGAATCTTTATAAAATTTCATAATGAATATTTTGTAACTAAAGGTATATTTAGCTACAATTTCCCATTTTTCCTGGTCTGTATGTACATGACCTTTGGGACATGCCCTACTTCCAAAAAAGTTGAGCCAATTGAGAGTTTTAGACATGAGGAAACTCTAAGGAACAGTGTAAATGAATCCCTAAGACACAATTAGCAGTAAAAAAAAGGGGGGTGGGGGAAATAAAGCAGGAAACAGTGCTTCAAATGGGAATATTTGGAACATACAGAAGAAATATTTTAATAATAAGCAAAAACAAGTGGTATGAACAATAGATGGATAGATAAACATTTATTTTTAACTGAGGGAATATCTGAGTACACTTTTCTATATAAAATAGTTCTTAAAATAACAGTGGACTATTAATAAGAAGTTAATGCACTTAGAGTTAAAAGGACTTACTTCTCAACCTCTACTCATAAATGTTAAATGTGCCCTGTAGACAAATTTTAAATAACAAATGCAATACTTTTGCTGTTTATGTATGGCTTACAGACAATAAGGTTTTTAAAGTAAGATTAAAATGCTTTTGACAAAGCCATTCTCACTGAATTTAGGCACTACCTCACTGTGATTTTGATAAGCATTTCCCTAATGATTAGAGATGTTGAACATTTGTACACATCTTCATTGTCCATTTGTCTATCTTCTTTTGAAAAGCTTCTGTTCATGTCTAACCCCACATATTCATGGGGTTAGTTGATTTTTTTTCTTGCTGATTTGCTTGAGTTCTTTATAGATCCTGGTTATCAGCACTTTATTGGATATATAGCATGCCAATATTCTCTCTCATTCTGTACGTTATCTATTGGCTATCATGAGTGTTTCCTTGGCTGTACAGATGCTTTTTAATTTAGTCAAGTCCCATTTCTCAATTTTTGTTGTCGCTGTGATTGGTCTTGGGGTCATCTTCATAAATTCTTTGCCGAGGCTAAATGTGTCTTATAGAGTTTTCCAGTATTTTCTTCTAGAATTCTTACAGTTTCATGACTTAGGTTTAAGTTTGTTAACCATTTCGATGTAACTTTTGTAAATGGTGAGATATGCAGATCTTATTTCAGTCTTCTACATGTGATTATCCAACCTTCCCAGCACCATTTATTGAACAGGGACCTCACCTAATGTGCACAATGAAATGTTATATTTCAAAACTATTAAGAATAGAGTATAAACGTCTTGCCACAACAAATAGGTAAGCAAAGTGATGGTCATGTTAATCACTTCATTATAAACATTCTACATTGTATATCAAATCAGCACATTGTGCCCCATTAATGCATTAATGTACACAATTATGATTTAATAAAGTAAAAAAATAGGGATGCTTTTCCCAAAGTATATGATATTGTCTGCTTTGTCAAAGACCAGATGGCAATATGATGATGGTTTCATATTCATTTATCTATATCTCTGTTCGTGTGCCAGTACCAAGCTCTTTGGGTTATAATAGCCTTGTAGTATACCTTAATGTCTGGTAAAGTGATGCCTTCTTCTTCTTCTTCTTTTTTTTTTTTGCTTAAGGTTGCTTTGTATATTCAGGCTCTTTTCTGTTTTCATATGAGGTGTAGGATTTTTTTTTTAGATCTACAAAATATAGATCACTTTGGATAGTATAGACATTTTAACAATGCTCATTCAGCTGATCCAGGAGCGTGATTTATTTTTCCATTTGTTTCATTTTCTGTGATTTCCTACTTCAGTAATTTGTAGTTATTCCTGAAGAGATCTTTTACCTCTTTGGTTAAATATATTCATGGGTATTTTATTTTCTTGCTTGCTATTGTAAAAGTTATTGAGTTTTTCATTTGATTCTCTACTTGACTATTATTGGAGCATAGGAGTGCTATGGGTTTATGTACATTGATTTTATATGCAGGGATGCTGCTGAATTTATGTATCAGTTCCAGTAGTCTCTTAGCAGAATTATTTTGGGTTTATAAATATAAGATACTATCATCAGTGAAAAACGATAGCTTGACATCTCCTGTCCCCTTTGGATACCCTTTTTTCCTCTTCTTGTCCGATAGCTCTGGGTAGGACCTCCAGCACTATGTTAAATAGAAGTAGTGACAGTGGCCAGCCTTGAGTAGTTCCATATCTAAGCAGGATGCTTTCAGTTTTTCCCCATTCAGTATGATGTTGCCTATGAGTTTGTTGTATATGGCTTTTATAATCTTGAGGTATGTTCCATCTATGCCTAAGAGTTCTTACCATAAAAGTGTGCTGTATTTTGTTAAATGCATTCTCTGCATCCATTGAGATGATCATGTAGTCTTTGTTTTTCCTTTTATTTATGTGGTGAATCACATTTATAGATTTTTGTATCAAACCATCCTTGCCTCTCTGGGATGAAGCCTACTGGGAAATGGCAGATTATTTTTTTGATGTTCTGTTGAATTCATTTTGCTAGAATTTTATTCAGAATTTTTACATCTCTAATCACAAGGAATATTTTTTCTATAGTTTTCTTTTTTCATCATGTCCTTTCCTCACTTTGGTATCAAAGAGGTCCTGGCTTCATAGAATGAGTTGGAGAGTCCTGGCTTCATAGAATGAGTTGGAGAGAATTCCTTCCTTCACAAAAATATGAATTAATTTCTGTAGAATAGCTATCAGTTCCTCTTTGTAGATCTGGTAATATTAGCTATGAAATCATCTGTCTGGGACTTGTTTTCATTAGAAGGTTTTTATTGCTGCTTTGATTTCATTACTTCATATGGGAGTGTTTAAGAATTCTATGTCATCCTGATTGAGATTACAGAGTTAGCGTGTTTCCTAGAATTTATCCATTTCCTCAATATTTTCCAGTGTATATGCATAAAGGCTTTTATATTTAGGGTATAATTAAAGGTATTTAGGGATGATGTTTTATATTTCTGTGATATCAGTTTTAATATCTTCTTTTTCATTTCTCATTGAGCTTTATTAGGGTCCTTTCTTTTCTATTTTTCATTAATTTAGCATGAGGTCTGGCCTTTTTTGTTTATCTTCTCAAAGAATGAACTTTTTGTTTTATTAATCTTCTGTATGATTTTTTTGTTATTGATTTCATTTAGCTCTGCTCTGCCATCAGTTACTTCTTTTCTTCTGCTGGGTTTGTGATTGGTTTGCTCTTCTTTTTCTCATTCTTTGAGACAGTTCATTAGAGTGTTGATTTGCAATCTTTCTGTTTTTTTAATGTAGGCATTTCAAGCTATGAATTTTCTTCTTAGGACTGTTTCGCTGAATCCTACAGATTTTAATAACTTGTGTCCCTTTTATCATTTAATTTGAAGAATCTAATGATTTCTATCTTAATTTCCTCCTTGACCCAATATTCATTTAGCAATAGGTTGTTTAATTTCTGTAACTTTGTGTAGAATTGAGTGTTTCTGTTGGAGTTGATTTCTAATTTTACTCCACTGTAGTCTTAGAAAAAATATGGTATAATTTCTGTTTGGGGGGATTCATTGAAACATATTTTGTAGCCTAAGATGTGATCAATTTTGGAGAATGTTCAGTGTGCTGATGAGAAGGATGTAGATTGAGTAGTTTTAGGTAGGATGTTCTGAAAATGTCTGTTAGGCAGACATTTGCTTTAAAGTCTCATTAAGTCCCATGTTTCTTTATTTGTTTCATGTTTGGAGGATCTGTCCAGTTCCTTCAGTGGGGTATTGAAGTTCCCCTCCTATTACATTGTTGCTGTTTTTCACTTTGTTTAGATCTGGTATGGTTTGAAAGTAAGATAATATTTGCTAAAATATTTCACACAATAACCTATATATGGGGTAAGAATTGATAGTTACATTATTTTAGGTGAAAATTAACTTCTATCAAAGATAGGCTTGTGGGTTTTTTTTTCAGGATTGTGAGGTTGTATTTTAAGTAAGAGAAAACTAGAAAGGCAACTTTTAAAACTAATTTTTTCTCCCTGTCCATAGTCTAAGCTGTTTGATAATTTTTATCAGTGTTATTTTAGTTGCAATATACTTAATGGCTGACACACATACACATGCAAACATTCAAAAAAGCAGAAAGCTAACAATCATATCCTTGCTCACGGGAAACATATCTTGAACTTTCCTTTCCATCCTAGAATGTTTTGTAAAGTACTTTATAAAAATAATGATACATTATTAATATTGATCTATTAATAATTTTGATATATATTATTATACAGAGGGTGCTAAAAACATATACATATTTTTAATAAAGGAAAAACCATATTAAATTTATAATATTTCAGTCATGTTTGCCTTCTGCAATTATAAGAAGTATTTGGAACATTACAATTTTAATATAGTTTTTTCTTTCTTTGTTAAAATATGTATATTAAAATAATGAGCAACAAGAAAAGGAATTTTTAAATTCTTTCTTATGCTTTAAGGATACTTTTCTGGAAAATTTATGAATTACTTGAGTAGTTAATAACACCCATTACTATAGTTTATTACATTTTTAACTCCCAATATTACCAAATTAAAATATATCGAGAATGTGGTAAATAGCATATCTAATCCAAGAAAAGTTGGGGATTGGTGGCTTAACTAATGTGCCCAAATAGAATAGAGACTTGCTGTTTATGTGCTCATCTCTGAAATCATAAAATCATTGTACTATGAGCAATCATATACATGTATTCCATTAGACAGCTTGTTTATTCAAACACATTGAAATCCTGCTCTGCTCAGACATTTTGTTACAGAAAGGATAAAAAATGAAATGACCACAATTCCTGCCCTTCAGAGACATGTGGTCTTGGATGGTAGCTTAAAACAGCACAATTAATTACAGCATCTTGAGTAGATACTCTACCATGGGTGTCCAACCTTTTTTCTTTTCTGCCACACATTAAAATAAGAATTGCCTTGGGTGACACATTCAATACACAAACACTAATGAATGTTGATCAGCAAAGAAAAAGGGGAGGGTTGTGCCTACTTTTTGTAATATGCACAGATAAGCAAAAGTCCTCACAAAATCATCAGGCAGCCCTCGTGGGCCACAGGTTGGACACCTCTGAATGGGAAACAGGAGAAAAGTTTTCCAAATCTTTCCTTTAGGTGAAAATTAACTTCTATCAAAGATAGGCTTGTGAGTTATTTTTAACCTAAAATGGAAGTTACGCTATAAAAGTCTGAAAGGATGTAAAGGAGTTTTCAGATAGAAAAGACAAGCAAGAACAACTTAAGCAGAAGAAAGATGCAAATAATAAAATCATCATGTTTAGGTGTGGGCTGAAAGGCCAAGGGCTTTTGAGCGAGTAACAGGATTCAGTCAAATGCTATCAGGAGCCATTATGATGAGCTAGATACTGTGGCAGAAAGACAGGGAGAAATCTTTGTATTGTTTCCCTCTTCCTCTGTGTATTTGTTTGTATGTATTGGTGGTAACTTCAGTAACTTCTCTACTACAATGGAGCAGGCAGGCATAGAACATGATCTTTAAGAACCAGTCCGAATGTGGCAAAATGGCAGGTGATGAGAATTATAGTGGTGGGTGGACGAAACAGATGAAAGTAGTTTATTGTACTACTCATTTGCCAATAAAAATGGAGTGGATTCCAGATTTATTATGGCCACCCTCTGTGATAAATGCTTCATATTTGTGTGACCCTATGCAAACATAAAAAGAAACTGCAATAATAAAATAATGGGGAAAGATAATGAAAGGTAGACCATCAAACCTCCTCAACTTTCCTGTATATTACAGTTGCATAAAAAACAAAAAACAACTTACTTTTCTTGGTTTAAATGGAGGAATTTTCAGCAATGACTAATGTATTTACTAAGTTAACATATTATATATTTTTAAGATAATTATTTAAAGGTGCTACTGAATAAAAAATTAAATGGAAATGCAATCGGAGTATTAGACTCATTGCCCTCACATAATACTTTTGAGTATCATATATTCCTTTTGCCTTGTATGGCCGTTTATATTAATTACTCTTTCTGCCTCATCTCTCTAGATTTTTCAAACATTAGGCTGACCATTACACATCCGTCATTATCATAACATTAGGCCCAAATGCCACTGTTTTTTTCTTGCCATACAGAAATAATTGGAACTGACTATGATAGAATCTAAGGTTGCATGTGAGAGCATGGGTGTGGGACCTGAGCCAGAGAAGCTGATGATTAATGCTATATACAATGTACGGACCTATGGGATGATGGAGCTTGGGGGCACATGGCTTACTTTCAGCATCACCAACAACAGGTCACTCCCACCCATAAAAATGTGGGCTTTCAGTTGGTTCTACTAATAGCAATAATACATAGTTAATCCTTAGTAAGTGCTGACACTTCTCTGAGCGCTTTGTATAAACAACTTAGTTAAGTCTCAGAACAACCCAGTGATGCTCTGTTTGGTTCTGTAGATTATACCTGTTTTACAGATGAGTAAAGTGAAACACAATTACATAAATTCCCCAGGGACACACAGATAGTAATGGATGGAGCTCGGATTCCAATGCAGTTACCTCTAGAGCTGTAGATTTTGACCTCTCTCCTCATGTGAATTGACCAGTGGCAGACTCACCTTAAAGAATTTTCTATCAGCCCAGACATGGGCAGAGCAGTTGAGGTCTCAGAAGCTCCAGAGCCTCACATACCTGTGCTACATATGTTCACATGTTTGTGTTCCCTAAGGGAAGCTCCCTAAGAAGAGAGATCACACCATTTTTGTATAATATAAATATGCATTGTGTAAATAAAGGAATTCATGTATACATATACATATATATATATAATTAATTCTTTATTAAATCATAACTGTGTACATTAATGCATTTATGGGATACAATGTGCTGATTTGACATACAATATGGAATGCTTACTTTTTAAAAGAAATCTGGTTCCAGGGGCATAGAAGGGGAGGAAATTGGTATATGTTTTTAGATTTATTTAAACATAAAAATTAATATTTAGCTAAAAGATACTATATTTCTGTTGTAGTTTTATTTGCATTTACTCATCAGCAAACTAGAGTTGACAGTTACGTAAAACTACATTTATTGAGATGGACTTAAAAATGTTTTTATTATTATAATGATCACTTAGCCAAGAGTAGGGAACTACTCTTACGACCTAAAGTTATATGCCTGACTTTCTACTGTTGTTAGTATAAGTTATTTGATGAAAGCATGGCATACCTATCCACTTTAGGGTGTAAAACCAAACTGATTTATATATCTAGTATGCAAATTGAAAACAATTGTGTAAATTTATTCAATAGGGTTATTAGTATATGTGGTTGGCATATATTTCTAGTAAACTTTTTCCTAAGGCAATTGCACCTGAAAACTATATTGGTAATGTAATTTCTATAAATGCCTGTTTTTAAATTATTTAAATGAGCTTACATCAGGAAAGGCCCCTGTTTTGTATATTAATGTTGCAATGTTTATGATATAATAACTGAGAGTGGAAGTACAATGTTATTGCTTATACTGAACTTTTAGCACCAGATGATTATATTTAAGTATTAATTCTGCAATATAAGACATTAAGACATATAAGACATTGGGGAAATTACTTTAACTCTCTGTGCTTCCATTTGTCACATTTAAAGTGAATAACCATTTAGCAAATCCATAAGATTATTGTGAATTTTTAATAAATTGATGTGTATAAAGTACCCAGAGTAGTGCTTGAAATACAGTGAAAAATTTATATATTATTATTGATCCTTTGAGTTGTATCATATTTAAAACTAATTTAATTTCCAACACTGGAAACGTATGATTATATCACAGAGATTATGTGCAAAGAACTAAATGAAATGTGAAGTTAAAATAAGAATTTTCTCACAGAATGCTCTCATAGGTGCAAGAATTTATACATTATAATCTAATAAATTTAATTACAGATGCATACTTTAGTCATTTTAATTAATATTTACATGTTATTAGTTCAAAAATTAAAAAACAGAGCTATTGTCATTATTATGCCTTCAGCAATTAGAGAACTTTAGACCATGGTGTCAAGTTCTTTGCAGTCTCAGGCTTTCATATTTTGACATTACAATGATAAGTGAAAATTTATACCTTACAATCTCAAACTGCCTTGTATTTTAGCTGGCTTTATCAGTATTTTGTCACTTGTGTGATATATTTCTTACACAAAATTTGAAATACATTTTTTCGAAATTCTCTTAAGGGCTTGTGATTCATTTGTGTTCCAACAACACAGTCATTTAGACCTGGCCTAGAAATTTATAAGCACTGGGTTGTAAAATAAATATTTTTCAACCACAGAAAAGGCAATAAATTTCAGTTGAGAGTCATATATCTGAATTATTTGGGAAAGATCTTTCACATCATAGCATTATAGAGGAAAAATGTTGAAAAAGATATAGTAGAAACAGCGTATGATTGACCAAAGGGTTTTCTTAAAAAGTATTTATGGAATATGTCATATGTGAAAAGAACTATAAGTATATCAAGAAGGAAAACAAACAAGACTAAATGAAAATCAAGAGAAATACATAAACTGTGTGAAAACAATTGATATAAACAGGAGATTAACTAAAATATAATGAGGTGTCTTTTGAGAAGTGAAAAGTGCACATATTAACTAGATACTGTATTGTGCCCGCATTTATAGAAGTCTCATTTTGAATTAAAAATTGAAGACAACTGAAGACTTTGTATTTCCTAAAATCATTTATTTGGCTAACTTTTTGAAATACAGCTCAAGCTAAATTTTCGTCTACAATTTTCACCTACCTTATAAAGTGAGCATTCACTTATGTCTCTAAATATCCTTTAAAAACATAATACTGAACCTACATAATATTGTATATTGTTAATAATTTTATTTTATTGCATACTGAATGGTATTTCATCACATTTTTAGGTAAAACCTGAAATAGAATTATTTAAGGAAAGTAAACATTTTTAAACATTTTGATACACGTAGCTAAATTTCACCCCCAAACTTAGTTATCTGAAAATTGGTTATCCAAGCTTATCCTATTATTAGACATACTGACATTTAAAATTAGCAATTTTATTTTTATTTTAGCACAAAAATAATGTAACAGAAAAATATTAAATTATGCCAAGTGGAAATTTAAGTGGTGATTTAAAAGCGGAGAGAATAAATACTATCAAGCACTTTCCTTCCTAGAATAAAAAGCGTGGCCTAGTTATGTACATTCTCAATTCTAATGGTTATTCATTTTCATGTGTTCTAACAAATATTGTTGTTATTTTAACTGGTGAGTATACTTAAGTTATATTATAGAATGCAAATTTTAATAATATGGCATGATGACAAAGTCTAGCAAATTTGAATATTATTGAATAATGTGAAAATATTAATAACTTCAAGAGTGTCCTTTGGCTCTGGCAGTCACCCTTAACCCAGTTTCCTCCCGAGCATTCCAGGACCATCTCATATGTCTTTATCACTAGCCCCGTCCCCCTGTATATTATTATCCATCTGCTGTTCCCCCCTAGTTAATCTACATTACAGAAAATGAAACCACCCCTTATTCCACAGTGTCCAGTGTACTGCTAGTCTCAAAACAGTGGGGAAAAATAGTTTAAATTTGTGCATTATATCTACCTCAAGACCGTTTGACTTTTTACTCTAATGACATTTGGGGCTTTTTATTTGGTCTTATGTTGGGCAATAAAATTACACTTTAAAATTACTAGGAAAATCATGGAATTATTAGGAGGAAATGACCTTCACCCAGGCCATCCCATATTCCTTTTTTCTTTTCCACTGTCCTTTAAGAATGCAGCACAATGAGTGAAACAGTAGGACAGGTCAAAGTGTTTCCTACCCCAGGGATACTGAAAATTTCAGCACAAGGGCAAGAACTAATTTACTTTTATATTTCACTAAACCAAAAAAAGGTGTGGGAGGGGGCCACACAGAAGATGATTCTATAAAGTACTTTGAAATGAGTACATTTATAATGTTATAAGTTCCCTAGTGTACAACAGGGATTTAACTGAACCTGAAATATGCATTGTATAGAATTGAAAATATTAGACTTCAGAAATAGAACTCATATGAAAGTTCTTTTCCATTTTGACTTTTTAAAATACTTTATATAGCTTTTTTAATAGTTTTTATACCAGTTATATTAAGACATAATTTTCATACTGTCAGATTTACCCTTTTAAAGTGTACACTTCACTTTTTTAGCATATTCATAGAGTTGTACAACTTTCACCACTATCTAATTTTAGGACCTTTTCATCATTCATACCCCTCCCCAGAAAACAGGTACCCATTAACAATCATCCCCTATTCCCCCATCTCTAAGCCCCTTGACAGCTACTAATCTACTTTCTTGCTCTAATATCTGGCCTATGCTGGACGTTTCATGTACTGTAACTGAAATCATGCAATATGTGGTCTTTTGTTACTAGCTTTCACCTAGCATGTGTTTTGAACATGCTCCTACATTTTAGTGTATCAATGTTTTGTCTCTTCTCATTGCCAAATAATATTCCATTGTAATGGATGTACCAATTTTGTTTATGCATTTATCAGTTGATAGATATTTGAGTCATTTCCAGTTTACTGGCTATTATGAATAATGCTGCTGTGGATACACATAGTCATGTTTCTCTGCAGACACGTGCTTTCATTTCCTTAGGGTATAAAACTAGGAGTGGAATTGTATCCCCATGACGGGTAAGACTGAAACTGCAAGAGCAGGCAACCTAAGACAGGGGCTATGTTTTTCCACCATACAAAAAACAAGAGGGAATTGTTGGGCCCTGCCATGTGCCTGAGGCCTAGTGCAACTTCCCGAACATGACTAGAAGCAGATCCATCGAGCTACTTCCGCGTAGCAACGACTCAGCAAGGCCCGGCCTGAAACTGCCTCTACCTAGATACAGCCAATGTGGTACCATGCCACTGGCCCGACCCTGTCACTCACCTCTTCCCCCGCCTT